>JBAMBL010002740.1:0-124649 GCA_037043405.1 Drosophila subquinaria
AAAGCAGCGATGGGCACGAAATCTGAATGCGGGAGCACTACAACAACATCAACAAGAGCAACCCTATTAGAGTCGACCGAAGTTGGGAGAAGCCACTGCTCCCGGAGCCACTGCGTGCCCACCGCTGATTTAAAGCATTTATTTTCTGGCCTTGTCTTTCCTCTCCCAGTTAAACGAAGTTCTTTGGGTTCTTTAAATGCTTTCCTCTCGAGAAATAAATCAACATTTAATGGTCAGAAAGTTAGCATTTATAGTTTTTGCCATTTTACATCGTTTTGTTGTGCTTAAATTGGTTTTATTGTCCTCCATGGTCACATTCTTTTGTCAATTTCGTTAATTATGCAAATGATCTGCGCTGTAAAAGCTAAATTTGTCAGTAACCCACTTAGTCAGTCTGTTGAATTTGTTTGGCACTCATTTCAATACTTAAACGGGCATTTCTAACGTATT
The DNA here is from genome assembly GCA_037043405.1 of Drosophila subquinaria. Lineage (NCBI taxonomy): Eukaryota > Metazoa > Arthropoda > Insecta > Diptera > Drosophilidae > Drosophila > Drosophila subquinaria. The sequence continues at coordinate 451 of JBAMBL010002740.1, forward strand.
TAGTTCCAATTTTTTCATAACCTTACTTTTTCATCTATTAAGTCTTTTACTTATATATTTATTAATTACTTTTTGTACTTGCAATTCTGTTTATCAACTATTTTATAAAATTACATATATTTTTACTTTACATTTTCTAATTAAATACAAACATTTTTTACCTTTTTCCATATCATATCCTCACATTTTTTACCTTTTCATTTCATTTAGTTTAAATTTCTGCACTCGGCTATATCAGCTTGTTACTCATTGCTTAAGTTTTCTAGCTATCTTTCTATCTATCAATTATTTTTATTTAAATACCGACATTTCTTCCGTTTAGTGTCTTTGTTTAGCTTACATTGCTCTACATAACCTGACATTTCAAGAATCAGCTGTACTATATAATTAAGGCGTTTACCTGACAGTTGACTGGCCAGTTTCATAACTAATTGCTGGAACCGAGGCAAAACCCATTTGACTGTCATTCTAAATGGATCTCAAGATATGTGATAATAAAAATAAAATACGTTCTACGTTCTCAGTCTGACTGACATTTGTCTTCTGTCATGTGCCTGGTGTCATCTTTAAGCTGTAATTTGTCATCCGTTGTGGGGATGTTGGAATTGGAATCGGAATTGTGCCGTCATCGTCATCGTCAACGCCCGCGCTTAGCTCACCTCATCAACGATGATGATCTAATCTCAATCTCAAGACCCCGACTGTTGACAAAGGAAAGCGTTGCAAACTTTTGTCATTTAACTATTATTGTTTATTTCACTTTTTAAACACATTTCACAGCACTTGAACTTGAAAATGCGGCAGACAAGGGACAAGGACAGCATTAGGGTCGTCTTTTAGTTGGTTAAAAGGTGACAGATTGGAGGGGGGGAGGGTTTGTTTTGGAAGGCGAACCTAATACAATCTCCGTTTGGTTCCCCCCACCATCATTATCATTATCATGATCATGATCATCAGCTGCAAAGAAGACAATGCGAAGACAGCGAAGACAACTAAAGTTGATGTTGTGGGTAAACGCTGTAAAGAGTTCAGCGAACTTTAGTGAAAATTGCTGAGTGTTTATTTGTTGTTATTGTTGTTGAAAATGGTGTTGTTGTGGTTGTTGTTGTTGTTGTACAGTCAACCAAGGAAAGTAGCGTCGTCATCATGATCATTATTGATACTCATATCTTAAAATGAGCTATGATGTGTACAAAACTGATACTATATTATACTTTACTAAGATAAAGTACTATACTATACTATATACCATTTATACCAGGTACCGCAAATAAGAGTTATAAGAAACTGGATAGACTTTTATTTTCAATTTTGAAAATTCAAACTTTTAAAATTAATAATAAGATTTATTTTTCAATTTTTATAATAATATTTTTAAAGATCTTTTTTTAATTTTTTTGATAAAAATCAACTAATAACTTTTATTTAATAATTTATATTTTAAATTTTATAATCGTTACGATCCCTGATTTAAACTATCTCTTTTTCATAGCTTCAATTTATTCATTATTCAAACTATTATTATTCATTATTCAAATCTTTACTTTATTTTCAAGACATTCCGTAGACTTTAAAGCACTACAACTTTGCAAAAATTTCAAATTGATATGAAAGTTCTTACTTAACGAAAAGTTTTCAGCATCTGATAATCTAAATCTATATAAATTTCAAAATACTTTTTAAATTATTCAAGCTTTGCTCATTTGCATTGGCAACTGAAATTTTAAATTGTATATGTTGCTCCAACTGAAAGATCGTTCACATTGCATTGAGTTGAGCTGGTCACGTTTGTTAATGATCGTCAGGGACGAGTGTAGGGAACGTACTCGTACTCGTACTCGAACAAGTATAGTATAGTGATGAACCCTGAGACGACGCGTCGACGTGACGCCTGAAGCGTCGATGGAATGCATTTCAAGCAGTTAAAAAAAGCAAAGACATAAAAATAAAAACAAAAACAAAAGCCGAAAACGTAACGCCAAGTCCAAAAACCAAAGCCAAAGCTTAATAACTTAAAATTGAAATTCATAACAACAACTTGCACCTACACAGAAAATTAGAGGGAGCGCGAGAGGAAGATAGAGCGAGATAGAGGGAGATATCTGCATATTTTCACCTTTTGTTTGTCTGGCAACATCTTTAGATACGCGTATTTAGGTCACACTCGCTTAGGTGGGCCAGGGATGACAGACGCCACAAGTTGAGGCAAGAGGTGGAGGAGGAGGTGGAGGAAAAAAGGGAGTGGGCAGTGGGCAGTGGCAAGTGGAGACAGTCAGCAAAATTAGCGCTCTCACAAGTCACAAGCGGCGTCTTGCCCCTTTTGCGATGCGTGTCTAAAATGTGTTAAACCAAAAGAAATCGCCAAGCGAACGAGCCAAAAAACACAAACCAAACATAAAATACCAAAAAAAAAAGTAAAGAAAAAACAACAACAACGAATTGTTGAGTTATGCGAGTGTCCATATATGAAAGATACTTGTACTACTTAAAGACATGCTCGGCATATGTAAATTCGTTGACTGCAAAACTGGCTTCGACCCATTGGCACCTGTTGCCATACCTTAACTAAATAGTATTATTTGCATACCCTGTGATCATTGCAAGTGTGCATTGTGAGGGCATATATAGCTGTGCATGTACAGATACTATTTTATGGTATATTATCAAATCAAGAGTGGAAGATTAAACTTTTAATTTCAATGTTTAATAACTTACACTATTAGTTGCAGTATAAAGCTTTGACATTAACATATACAATTATATTCTTTAGCTAAACTAAAAGTTATACTATGATCGGTGGAGCTGGCGATCTCTGATGAGCTGCATATACCAAATTTTGGTATGTGTTGCATTTTTAGACCCCGCACTTAAAATAAGTACGGGGGTCTATCAACTTTGTCACAAAAAAAATGTGCGTAACAGGCAAAAGGAGGCGTGGCAGACCTCATAAAGTATATATATTCTTGATCAGCATCAACAGCCGAGTCGATATAGCCATGTCCGTCTGTCCGTCTGTAAGAGCGCCTAGATCTCAGAGACTATAAGAGCTAGAGACTCCAAACTTGGTATGTAGGTTCGTCTATATTGCACGCAGATCAAGTTTGCTTTAGATTTTGGATCGGACCACTATATCATATAGCTCCCATAGGAACGATCAGTCGAAAATCAAGTCTTAGTATTTTTGTTGTTTGAGGTATCTGAATCAAACTGACAGAATATGCATATGGGATGGTCCCATACATCCTGACTATCCTGATATACCTGCCATAGGAACGATAAGCCGAAAATCAATTCTTAGTATGAAAAAATTTTTTGTTGTTTGAGATATCTGAACCAAACCAACACAATATTTATATGGGACGGTCCCATACATACTGGTATCTATTATAGATACAATCGATGAAGATTCTTATTTTAAAATCAAGACTTTTTCATCATAACAAAGGGAACTTTGTTATACAAACATGTGTATATGATAATGTAAATATGTATGTACAGGGTATCTTAATGATTGAAGCATTCTTACCTGTAATTATTACAATTGTTGTTGTTGCTGCTGCTTGAGGTGCAAATTAATTGGGCTACTCGAGTTTCATATTTCATTTCGTTTCGTTTCGCTTGCCACGATCATAATACGTTTTTTTTCTCTGCTTTTTTGCTTTGCTTTTATTTCAATCTTTTCTTTTGCATCGATTCTTTAATTATGGCAATTAGCCAATTTCGTGCGCGGCAAAACGCCAAAACCAAAACGAAGCCAAGACAAGACGTACTGTCCATTGCAATGCAATCCAAAAAATTATAAGAAATAATAAAAAATAATAATAAAAATAATAGCAACTGCAATTGCGGTTTGTTGTCTATGGCGAGTGTTGAGTTTTTCACTTTCCACATTTGTTTTGCACACTTATTAAACAATTTTCGCTATTTACACCATCTAATTTTTAATGGGATTCCAGTGCTGCGAAACCAATTATAATTGAAATTGAACTGGAAAAATAATCGAAATATATCGGAAAATATCATTTTTTTTTAGTACAGTTGCTACTCGGTATTATACAAGTCAAAACTTGCCCAATAGGCTCAATGGATCTGTCGATTATAAGTTTGTAATTTATACCAGACATTGCACCAATTTTAAATAGACGCATAACTTTGGTAGCTAACTTGAAATTTTCAGGAAATGTGCTATGAATAGTTTATCTTTATCGGGTATATAACTCATTAGGCAATTCGATGAATTCATCAAAGTAAATGATGATGTAAGCAATGAGACTGCGATTACGAATTCTGGGTGAAGTTTTTGTTCATTGTGACATTTTATTAGTCAGTGTTAAGTTTAGATGAGTTTGGTAAGGTCAGGTACCTAACAGAAATTATAAAAAAGGGGAAAAAAACATAAATTGAATACTAAAAGAATGATTATACCCCAGGAATATAATGTGGATGAATTAATTTAAAAAAATATACTTTTAACAAAAAATATTTGATGCAAATTTCTTAAAATAATGTTATCATTTTAATTCCGTTTGAATGACACAAAAATTTCTTTAGCCCATTAAGTGCCCATGGAAAATTTAGAATTTTTGTAAAATTGTTTTTTTTTTCTACTTTTTTCCTCGATTTTAAAAAAAATATGTTTTTTGCAGTCACTTTTAAAATTGTTTGAATAATTTTTCTGCATCAAAACATATTTTTCAGGGACTGAAACTGTTATGAGGGATATAAATAAAAATTACTTTTAATAATTACTTAAAAACTTTTACTTTATAAATCGTACTTAATAATTATTTTTGATTGAAAAAATAAAAATTACAAATAATTATTAGCATAATAATAATTAAAATTGAGGAAAAAAATAAAAGTCTGAAATAACTATTATTTTTGATTTGAAATCATAAAAGTCTTTAAAGACTTTTATTATTTGAAATTGTTGATAAAAGTCTATTTAGAATATCTTTGTTAATACCAAAGATACACATTTCAAATTTTTAACATAAGTAAATTAAGCTATCATCTTCCTGCGCATAACAAAAATCGGTCTGTTCAGATAATAAACACTCAAGAAATTAAATCTCCAATTAGCTCCTTCACATTGTGAGAATTTATAGGGTTCACCCTGCTACATACATTTGCATAGTTTGCTCGTTGAGTAAGACATATTTCTAGAGAATTCGTAAACGTGGGTTCAAATGATATTCGAATTTTATTTTTTCAATATCTTAATTTGTAGGAAATATATATATTTAATAGAATTCCTTGAGTGTTTATTATCTGAACAGACCGATTTTTTTATGCGCAGGAAGATGATAACCTAATTTATTTATGTTAAAAATTTGAAATTTGTATCTTTGGTATTAACAAAGATATTCTAAATAGACTTTTATCAACAATTTCAAATAATAAAAGTCTTTAAAGACTTTTATGATTTCAAATCAAAAATAATAGTTATTTCAGACTTTTATTTTTTTTCCTCAATTTTAATTATTATTCTTAATGAATATAATAAAAATCAATATTAATAATTATATGAAATTCTATTTCTTGAAGTCTCAAATATAAGTTTTTTGGCTGTTTGCAGAGATACTGTTTTTACAAACAGTTTGATGTACTTTAAACAAAAATCGCATTAGTCCTTATATGTGATTTTTTTAGTTGAAATTTTGATCAATAACAGTTATTTTCAGTCCCTGATATTTTTTTTTAAAAAATCGAGGAAAAAAGTTGAAAAACAGACTTTTCTTTAAATTCAAAGCTTTCGATGGGTACTTAATGAAATTTAAAAGAAATTTTTGTATCATTAGAACGGAATTTAAGTGAATAAAAGATTAATATAAGAAACCAGCATCAAAACATCTTTATAATACGCAAATTTTACAAATTTATGGTGTGTGAAGACATTAGTGGCACACTGTATGAATATTTGTATTTATCGGGATAATCAAGCGATTCAACATAGAAAAAACACTGACTGACTTAAAGTTATTCTCAAGTGCCTCGCTTTTTCTCCCCTTGGCTCTCACTCTCTGCAGCTGCATCAGGTGGTGAGGGGGGAGGAGTTGTGAGCTTGTAACTTGGTATCTCTAATTATTAAAACAAACGTTTATTTTTGTTTAGTTTTGTTTAATTTTCGTTTCTTTTGCGTCGTGTCAAAATCGTGTATTACTCACATACATACATATCTGCCAATGTCGTGTTGTATTTATATGTATTTGTTGTTGTTTATTTTATGGTTAAATGGCAGCCATGTTGTGCAGGGTGTGTTAGCAACATACACACACACACACACACGTTTACACACATCGCACATACCTATAAAATATGTTAATTGCGACATTTGCCGATTTGTTGTGGCGATTTCAGCAGCAATTGTTGCTGTTGTTGTTGTTGTTGTTGTTGTTGTTATTGTTGCTGTTGTTGTTGTTGTTCAACCCAAATATGTCAGCCTTGTCTCACAGCATATTCAACTGGCATCCATAATCATATCCACATCCACATCCATATTTATCCCAATGGCAAAACAAAAAGATGCTTATTATTAATCATACGTACAATACATGTAAACGAATATTGCGTATACGCAGTGGGCAGCAATTCATCATGTCTCGATGTTGTTGCTTTTGTCAGAGAGAGACCGTTTAATTAACATTATGGCTTTTCATTATCATTTCATTGATGATAGATTAAAGTCTCATTATGCGGACAGCTTGAAGTCCGCAAGAAAGTTGATGTTCAAGTGCTGTCCAAGTGATTGCCAAGCGAATGATTGGACAGTCGAGTGAAGCGAGCAAAGGCAACAACTGCAACATACCCTCTAATTTTGGAATATCTGTATATGGTTTTTATTTTTGTTTATTAAAATCGATACAGTTCAGTTGCTGCATAAGTGTTGACATTAATTAAAGTTAATTTTAATTTAGGTTAGAAATAAAGTCAACAATATGTATTCTCATTTTCAATATTTGTATCTTTTCTTTTATAATTTGTGTAACACATTTATATTAGCCACAACTCGCACACACGCAGCTTATAGATGCTGGCAGCTGCGCATTAGGCCGCAGATACATTTGTATCTTTTTAATGAGCCGCACTTTGTGTGTCTCGGAATGTGCAGAAAATTAGTTGGCTTGAAATGACTAAAAGCTACACTTGAACTCAGCTGGCATAGCAAAGAGTCAAGTCTCTTTGTATCTGTGTAACTCGAACTCAAGTTGTACACATACATATGTATATTCTGTAGCTCTAACTCTATCTGTATCTGTATCTGTGTCTCTAACATTAGTTTTATCTTTAGTTCTATGCAAAAGTTGCTAATTTGTAGCTGACTTTGACTTGATGACTATGTCAAATATGTAAGATACATGTATGGGTTTGTGTGTGTGTTGGCTATAAATGTATCTGTATCTGCTATGAAGCTGTTTCTCACTCTGTCTTTATCTTCAACTATTCTACCTGTTTTACATTTCCTTTCCCCTGAGCAGACAATGGACAATCTTAACTTTATTTAGCTGTACTCGAAAACATTTCAATTAGCGTTGATTTTCTTTTTAAGTCTTTTTTTGTTGTTGTTGTTGGTTGGCCCGCTTTGAGATTATCATAAAAGGAAATAAACAGTACAACAATTGTTTGAGTTATGTGAATGGATTCACATAAGTATTTATGAATATGTATGAATACTTGCCAAGCAAACAAACTCTGGGGGTTCAACAATGAACCATCATTTAAACAGGTAGACGACCAAACATAACCTCAAAGCTATAAATGAACGGGATTATTTTAAGAGTGTAGGTTAATTCAACGATTAAATATTATATAAGCGATTTGGCAGATAACTTTCGAATTAGAGTAAAGCTCAACTTAGCTGAACTAATCTAACAAATGATAGATATGAGCTTTAAGCTCTGTGAGGATTACTGTAAATCTGGTCATAATTAAATACGACTGGAATCAGGCAAGACAAGGGCTAAATGGAACCTAATGTGGGGAGTATGAAGATACTTACCATTTAAAACTTGATGAAATTGTTCTCATTTTAAAATTAGTTGAGCTTTAAGCTCACTTGGGAGTATTGTAATGCTGGTAATATAAAAATGATTAAATGGTTAAGAAAATATAATAATTTTGTGTAAAAGAATATAAAATATAAGTTAATTTTACAAAATCTGTTTTAAGTAAAGAGCTTTAAGCTCATTTAAGGTCACCATTGATCTGAAAAAGTATAATTATTACGAAACAAGCCAGTAAATAACCAAAAATTTACCTTATAAGAATGTTAACCGATTGCCAAAAGCACATTCGAATTATTGTTGCAAACTAATAGAGCTTCAAGCTCTACTGCAGCGGTGGGTACGAGATCTGGATTCGGGAGAACTACAACAAAAACTACAGCAACAACAACCACCCTATTAGAGACTACCTACTTTGTCGATCACCCAAATGTGCGAGCAAAAAAAAAGGTCTTGTGTACGTTGTTGTTGACGAATAGGCAGAAATAAATTTGGGAGCAGCCGCTAGCTCCCGGAGCCCATGCCTGCCCACCGCTGCTCTACGGCATTAACATAGAAGTGATGAAATTGTAATACCATTCCAAGAAATGCACTAAAAAGAAACATTCTCAAAAGTTTTCAATTCTGCGATGAATTGCAACTTTATAAAAGCTTAAAGCTCTGTAGAAAGTGTGGGTTGGAGCTTAAAGCTTGTGAGTGATCCTAAGATGATGAAAGGCAATGTCACGTATTGAAGCAATTATCTTCAACATTATCTGCATCTGTAGCTTAAACTCGAGCTGTATCTGTACCTGCATCTGCATCTGCATCTTTAACTTGAATTGTATCTGTATCTTGCAGTCTGTCATGGCGCTTAAATTGTCTGCAAAGTTGTCTATCATTTGTTGGCATTCCATTCACTGATCAGATCTGCAATCAGTGACAAGCAATTTCAATGAGATGGAGATTGAGATTGAAATAGAGATTGCTCATTAGTGACACAGTCACCGCCAGCAACTTGCAACTTGCAACTTGTAACTTGCCACATGCGGCAAGTTCAATGCATTGTTAATTGTCAATTGTCAATAATCAATGGCAACGGCGATTTAATTAACTTGGTCAACTGAATCGTTGCTTAGCCAGCTTAGAACTGTAGAAGATCGAATCAAGACAAGTCAAAACACGTTACGACACGACACGACATGCACATTAAACAGTGTTGCCAGTTGGAAGTGCTTTAGAACCGCTTTCAACTCTGGCTGCTGACATAACCAACAACTGACAACACAGGACAACAAGACAACAAACAACAAACATGCAACTGCGTTGATGCAACACGACGCATGCGTCATGTGTCAGTCGCTTATGCAATGCCCCACATTATGTTAATCGGCCAATCGGCTATTGACATTCCAATTGCCATCGACGACTCCAATTGGCCAAATTGAACGCGTCCAGTTGCCGAAGAACTGGGCCAACATTGCAGTTGCAACTGCTAACTGCTAACTGCTAACTGGTTGCACTTAACGACTGCTCTTGTGGCAGCCACTTAACGTTTGCCACTTAGATACATGATATTACCAAAAAAAAAAAATACAAAAAAAATTAAGAGACAAGTCAAAGAAGAATTCCACTTGTTTGAATCTTGGTTAATTGGCTGAGAAGCTTGAGCTCAATACTTATAACCAAATACAAATATACACAGAAAAAAAAATGCCATTCTAAAATCAAGTTTAAAATTCTTGATTCAAGCCTGCATTTTTTAAGTATGTTTCCAGGATTAAGCTGAACAATCAAGCCTGAATCGGGATTAAAATGGGAAAATAAGCTCAAATAACTTGATTCTCTCTCAGCCTCTTTCATTTCAACTGGTCTGGTGGCTCAGTGGTTAGAGTCGCCGACTTGTTTGAAAAAGACCTGGGTTCGATTCCCACCAGTCAATTGCATTCAAACATTTTCTTCACTAAAAAAAAAATGTTAAAAAAAACAATAAAAAAAAAATAAAATAAAAAATATTAAAAAAAAATTAAAAAAAGAAAAAACAAAAAAAGAAAATTTAAAAAAAAAATTAAAAACAAAAAAGTAAAAAAAAAATAAAAAAAAAAAAAAAAAAGCAAAAAAGTAAAAAACAAATATTAAAGAAAAAATTTAAAAAAGAATTTAAACGTAACAAAAAACATTATTTTTTTTTAGCCTGAATTTAAGAATTTCAGGACTGAATTCGGGATTGAAAAAATCAAGTATTTCATACTTGGTTTAAGTAAATCCGAGATTACCCCACTTTTGACATCGTTTCGGATTGAATCCGGGCTAAATATCCCGGATTTTTTTTTCTGTGTACAAGTATTATTTGTCTATGTTCATATCTATCTTTCTTATCATCTACATATATCAGCGGTGGGCACGCAGTTGCTCTGGGAGCAGCCATTGCTCGCTGTTGTTGTTGTAGTTGTAGTTGTAATTGTTGTGCTCACGAATTCAGATTTCGTGCCCACCGCTGAACTATATCCATCAAACAATATATCTCTAGGTTTATCCTTATATCAATTCTTCTTTCGAAATCCATCTCAAAAATTTATCTTTTCATGACACTATCTATCGATACATCTATCCATCTCTGCATCTACTTATATATCGATTTTATTATTTGTCTACTTATCTTTTTATCTACATCCCTTTTTATTCACCTATCTATTCATAAAGCTGATTCTATATGTATTTATTATATATACAGAGCAATTTCTCATTCCATTTCTTTTCCTAAATGTTTGTTAATCTATGTATATGTTTACCTAACTATCCCTCAATATTATATTTTATTCCTATTCTGTCCACTTATTTCTCGATTTATCTGCCAATCTTTCCCAAAGTCTTGCTACTTATCTATCTAATGTTTTATTTGGCTATCTCAATCCTTTGACCAAGTTATTGATTTCGATTTCCGTTGCTATTGACTTTTTGAACTAAAAATTCTTTTCTTGGCTAGAAACTACGAATTTCTTGAATAGTTTTTCAGGGATATTCGTAATATTTTTGACTTGTCATCAAATATTTCAAAAACATAAACATGGAGGAATATTCAAAAATAGTTTTTCTTTGCATATGAGATGAAACCTCTCAAATGTGATATTATTGAATATTAAAATTAAGTTTTGTTTTTTTTTTTTTTGACAATAATATTCGTTACTTTTATAAAAGTTTTTTCCTGTAATGGTTGACAGAAGTAACTTCCTGAAGTTTAGTTATTTAATGGCAAATGACAAAGCTTGTAACTCGAGTAGTTTTAAGCATAATCAAAAGTATCTTGATGTCAGCAGATACATACATACAATAATGTATCTTATGTACATTTTCACTTCAATTATAATTGTGCAGTGCAGTGTTATTATTAATAACTTTAGTTACAATAAATGCGTTGCAATGCAACGTGAGCTCTGCTTTAACTAAGTAAAATGTGTATTATATTTAGTTAGTCTTTGGGTTTGTTGCCTCGCATTTGATTCGTTTAATTATTGCGCTTTTTTCGTTGAACATTTTACAATTTACGAGGCAGTTAGTAACGTCAGACCTTAAGTCTGTCTGTCTGTTTGGTCATAGTTGGCGTCACCCCCCTTCCATGTCTTCTTCCCCCCGCCCCCCCCCCCCCTCTCTCTCTCCCTCTCCCTGCTTGCCTTTAAGCGCCTGCTCTGGCTGCAGAAATCAAAAGAGACTGACTTCACTTTTCAGCAGCGGATTGCAGACCATATTTGACTCGCCTCTGACTTGGGCTCTGTGCACGTGGCCAACAGTGCGTGTCCAGCCCCAAGTTTCGTGCATTTGGCAATAAATTATGTCTACGTGCTTCACAAGTTTTCACTGCACGCGCCAAAAAGACGACGACGACGCCGACGACGTCCAAAGTAAAAGTTGTTGTAACCCCAACCCATAATTTTAAAAATCCAAAAACTCAAAACCCAACCTAAAATTCATCCTAGGCAGAAGATTCATTGGATACACAGCACAAAAAAATCCATTCTAAAATTCAAGTTTAAAATTCTTGAATTTTTTTTAGTATGTATTCAGGATATTATTGTTAAAAAAAGCGTTAAACATTTGATTTCCCTACAAAAATTATAATAAAGCTCCGATAGTCAAATTATTTACGTAGAAGGATGTGAAAAACCGTACTAGAATCAAGTATTTTGTGCTTAGTTTAAGAAACATATCTTTGGAATGAATATATCCCGAAATCCCGAAGATTTTTTTCTGTGTAGAGGCTTGTTTCAGGCAGTTTAGCTTAACATTAACATGATGCCTTTTGTTGCAATTGCATGTTAATGGCACTCACCTTTCTTCTTCTTCATCTTCTTCTTCTTTACCTTCTTTTATTTCTTCTTCTTCTTGCCAATATTTCGACCATATTACGGTGGCTTTTACATTGAATTTCACAGCGGGTGCAACGCATGACGACGTTGGCATTGCGACTGTTGTTGACATGCGGAAATGGAAATGGGAAATGCCGTTGCCATATATGTTGTGACCGCCCACACTACCACGCCCCCAACCCCATAATATCAGCGTTACATCCGCCTTTTGGCACCATTACGCAATTAAACGACGATAATAGCACAATATACAGTCGTATATATTGTTACCCCAAGCGATGCATCTACTAACTTTCTTCCGCAAAAGAAGCCTTTTAAAAGGCTTTGATGTCTCTTTAATCAATTTTGCATATACTATACATACATACATATGTACATACTAGAGGTCTGCATGGCTGCATTCAAATTGCCAAAAAACGAGACATTCATGCCCAAATGAATTAAATAAGTTCGGTTGCGTCTCACAATGAAATGAATGAATTGTATTCTGAGTACTCTGAAAATATTTGCTTTATTCATTTCATTCGTTTCTCGTTCACTCGATGCCGTTCATATGAGTACTCAAATTAATGTCAAAAATGAGTATTCAATCGATGAGAACCGGATCTTTGAATTTTTTCCACTCAGGGAACTGAATTAAACTCACGAGTACTCAGAGACACTTATGTAAGTTTGAATGCAGCCGTGCAGACCTCTAATACATACATATGTAAGCACAGTTTAGAATTTTCTTTCAATTTCGTAATGATTTTCACTGTCTAATATTTTAACGTTAAATGTATGGAAACTAATCTCCAAATAAAAATTTGTATTTGTTTAAACAATTTAAATTTATTTTAACAAGCAAGCGCATTACGTAAATGAAATAGCTGAATTTTTATTGCTTTGAACTGGCCAATTTTTGTTATACTTTAAATTCATTGAAAATTTAGATTAAGTCATTATTTATTTATTTTAGTATGTAAAAGAAATTTAAAATTTTTGCGGCCTTAGAATATTTTTTTTTTATAAAAAAATTTAATATTGATTTCATGGTTCGTTTTGAAATTGTCGCGTTTAAAAATGAAATTGAAATAAAGCTGACTTTTTGGCATTTTGGCATTTAGTCAATTGTCTGGCTTAGTACCATTAAAAACGATGCCAAAAATGGAGATCAAGCCAATTTTGGCATACTTATTTATACGTAACCCCAATCATAAACTTGCTTTTTTAAATATATTGCTATTTTCCATCTCAAAAAAAAAAAAAAAAAATGTTGAAATCAAGCTACATTTGCAAAATTTTTAAAGTCAAAAAGTATATTTTTTCAAACACAAATATGTTTTATATATGCATATTATTTACATTTATTTAGTAATTTATTTATTTATCTAATAGCAACTTAGACAGTTGAAAATAATATTTGTCACTTCAAATTAAATTATAAAATATTATTTTGAAATTTCAAATAACAACAATTAAAAAAATTGTAATTTTAATTAACTGAACTTATGAATTTTAAACTGCAAATCTAACCAAGACTTTGTTCATCTATTGAATTGCAGAGATGCCATAATGGAGCCAATGACCATGTTGGTGTTGGCCTTCCAGCTGCTGGCGCTCTTCTCGATCGCCGGGGCGCTGTTGATCTATCTGATATGCAAGGTGCGCGAGGAGAGCCAGGCGGGCAGCGCGGAGCAGCCGGCGAGCCGTGTGGTGCTGGTGACCAGTGCGGATACGGCGCTGGGCCTGCAGCTGTGCACGTATCTGGCGAACAAGGGATGTCGCGTGTTTGCCGGCATGAAGGAGGCGCGAGATTCACTGCCGGCGAAATTGCTCTGTGGCTGGATGAAGATACGGGAATATAGCGAGGAGCCCATTAGTGGCACCATCATACCGATGCGCCTGGACGTGACACGCGAGGATGTGCTGCGCGAGGCGACCATTGCCATGGGCGCCCATCTGAATGCGAACGAGCGCGGCATTGCCGCCGTCATCAATACGAGCGGCAGTGTCTATCGCGGACGCGTCGAGTCGCAGGATGTCCAGCAATGGGAGCACATGCTCAAGACCAACATTCTGGGCACGCTGCGTGTGGCCAAGGCATTTGTCGGCTTCCTTCGTCCAACACGCGGCCGTCTCCTCTACCTGGGCGGCAGCACGGCGGGCGCCAGCATGGGCGGCGATGGCCTCGTCGCCTTCAACGCATCCCGCGTGGCCGTCGAGAAGTGCGCCGACGAACTGCGCAAGGAGCTGCAACCATATGGAGTCAGCATTGTCGCACTCGACACATGCGGCATGACCGTCGAGTCGCTCTACAAGGCGCCAGTTGCTCAGAGTAAGTGTCCAGCGTCCCTTAGGCAAACTTCCAAAACAAGTTCGAAAAACCACGAAGAATTTAATTGAGAAAAACCAAAGCAAGCTTAAAATGAAGCTTAAGCTGGGATAGTCAAACAAGAAAAACATTTGAGGGTACAAAATATTGAAAACTAAAGTTGAAAAAAAGTTCTTTACTTTTTATTTTTTGACTGTGGTTGAATTTTCAACATGTTTTAAATGCAGAATATTTTCCTAAGTAAAAAAAAAACGCAGACTACAATATTGAGTAACCAAAAAAAATGCTAAAGCTACGAAATTCAAGCAAAAACAAGAACAAAGACTGAAACAATTTTGGAGAAGCTTATTTCCTTATCAAACAATAAGATAAAATTTGATTTAATATGCGAATTTGTTAATGTTAATGTTAATGATTCTCATTTGTCCGATTACAGGGTACGAAAAAATGTAAAGCTCATTTCCTAACAACAATTTACCTAATATTTCCTTTTTTTTTAGAATTACAAGTTTTCCGGTTTTGTGTTCCTAATTGACCTCCTCATTTGTGTATACTTCGTCTTGTTTTTTTCTAAGATAATTGAAATTAATCTGACTTAAATATAGTAGTCAATGCCAAGTTTCAAATTAGCTTTAGTTCTATTGTTAAAATTCACTTTATCTGATTTCAATTCACGAGCAAAATTTTGATGAGAGTGAGAATCGGAGCAGCTTCCCAGAAATCTTGAGTATCTAATTAAACCGTAATCATTATGAGTTTTATTATAAAAATAACATAGTAATGATAATTTAAAGATTTTTAAGGATTTTCTTCAACTCACAAGTAATCATTATTTATGATTTTTATTTTTATGTTCAAAATTAAACTCACTTTTAAAAAAGTTTACGTAATCATTCTAAAGATTTGTATTTGTGTTTTATGGGTTCCCTGGATTTCTTTTAAAGGAATATGCAAAAATACTGGGTGAAAATTCTGCACAAATGCCATGAATTTAAAGTGAGTTTTATTTTGAGCGAAAAAAGTAGAAATCATAAATAGTTTAATCATTATTATTATTTTTTTGTATATGTATTCTAGTTATTGATTTTTTGATGTGCGAAAATTTCAACATTCATTATTTGCAGTCCCTGAACTAAAAATTGAAAAACTCGCATCTTATATTGGCCCTTAAAAATACTTGTTGATTGACTTGATTAATGGCCTTCATCTTTGCACTTTCTGTTTTGTAGCCATCTCCCAGTGTCCCGGTGCTCCCACGCAGTATACGGCGGATGTGCTCAGCGCCAGTGCGCTGCAGGTGATCGAGCGAGCGCTCTGGGATTATACGCCGCAGCAGCGCTACACGCTGCTCTCCCACAACAAGTATCAATTCACGTTGCCATGCCGCTCCTCGTTGCGTCTCCATCGGCCCAGCGAGGCTGCCACGCAGTCCGTCTAAAGTTGTCCAAAAGCCGCAACTGGAGCTGGCGAACAAAAATTGATTGGAGCTATTTGCGTGTCTTTTACACTACTTTCTGTACATATGTATTACCGCACACTCTACGTCTCTGTATCTGTATCTGTATTTGTATCTGTATCTGTAACCACATTCGAAACTGTATCTGTATCTTTATACTCTTCGATTTACTTACATTTTTTTATCAACATTTTTTTTGCTGATTATTATGATTATGATTATGTTTTTTTTTATAAAGACAAGTTTACAATATGCTGCATTTTATTTGTAGACCTGTTGTAGACGCTGCCTGGTTTGGGATTTGGCGGCAACCATTGCGTATACATAATGTTACGATTTATACACAATCAATTTTATACAAACATATCAAAAATATATATGTATATATAACTGTATGTATATATACACAAATTAAAAAAAACTTGTTGTTTGTCTTTTATTTTGAGTTCTTTATGTGATGCATTAAGTTTAAGGCTCGTTGTGCTTCCTCCTCCCACTATTCGTACTTTGATATAAAATCGTAGCGCAATACCGAGGCACTAAAGATTTCACCGGACCGCACTTGGGGCTTCTCTGCCGTGCGTCCCGGCAAATGGATGAGCACATCGGCACCCACAATACTCTGCAACCGACTGCTGATCTGTAAATGGTAACAAGGTTTTTTGAAGCTGATATAAATGAGAGAGGGTGAAGCATTTGTCTCTGTATTACCTGGTCCCCATTGACGCTGGCGTAGAGCTGGCCTTTAATGCTGGTCACGGAGGCGCGCACGTATTCGGGACGTGCATCCAAATCGATGGTATCATTGAGCAGCTGAAACAGATTTAAAACAATTTACGTTCAATATCACTAGTTTACAAAATTAACAATTTTTTTTGCAAAGTGAATCAAAGTATTTTTTTCTTATGAACTTTGGCTTGCTAAACACCAAACTTGCAGAATCAGCATCTGAGATGAGTTTTTACATCCTCACCAAATTTCGTTGAAATCGGTCTACCATATCATATAGCTGTCGTACAAACCAAACTTAAAAATCGTTAAAAAGATGATTTCAATTCTATCACTGAAAAGCGCTTTACCCCGCCATTTATCCATAGATTCTCATAAACAATACCTTATTTACTTTGGAACAGCATCAGCTTTACGTTAAATCTTTAAAAAAAATCTCTTCGCTAGTATTTTTTATAATTTTTTGGAAACTGCAAAAAAGAGGTTAAAATAGTAATTTTTTGCAGTTTTCAAAAGATTATAAAAAATACTAGCGAAGAGATTTTTGAAAAATTCTTTTTGCAGTCACTATTAGAATGGTTTGAAGAATCTTTTTGCATCAAAACATTTTTTTTTTTAAATCGAGGAAAAAAGTTTCAAAATTGACCTTTACGAGAATTCAAAATTTGGTTAAGGAAAGTTTTGTATCATTCAAACGTAATTGAAATGACCTTTCCATTGATGCCAAAATGTACATGAAGTAGGTTCAAATTATAAGTAGATTTAACTTTAAATGTTGTCAAAATAAATATGCCGTCTAGTGTATGTATTAGTTAGAGAATTTATAAGAGTATTATATATATATTATATTATAAATAGTATTTTAATTGTTTAATATTTTTGGGATGTGTGTGTAATACCCAAAAAGAGAAAAACACTCTTTTCCACTATATAGTTTATGAACATATTCAATAACAATCTTAATTAAGAAGCTACAGGGAAGTTTGATTACACTACCAAACATACATATAAAGAATAAAAGCAACCATAAATACAATTTTCACATTTTTAACAACATTTATCTAGCAGCATAGTTAAGCTAATCTTGAGTTGTAGTCAAACACTTATGGCAGCTGTATTTGTTCAGGTTCATATCTGATAACGCACAAAAACAAGTTGCAACATCAACAAGTTGAAGAAAGCCTTTAAGGCGGCGCTCTTATCGCTACTTGTGGAAGAAACTTGAAGAGATAAGGCAAAAGTCGTCATAGAATTGGGCGGTCAATTTGATAATATGCTATTCAGGAATGGGAATAGAAGTGGGATGGGAATGGGAATGGGAATGAGCATTGATTGATCAATGAAGTCAATGAATCTCAATTGTCTGTCACATTGCGAGTGCGTTAGCTAATCTTTAAATGTCGCGATAGGAGAGCAGAGTAACTATTTCACAATTTATTTAAATTCTTACCGTCACATTGATCACGGGCAAAGAGCACTTGGCTTGCTCCCACCCGGCTGCCCAGCGGATGGCGGGTAAAGCAAACAGATGGAAGGTGACAAAGGCCGACACGGGATTACCGGGCAGTCCAAACAAATACTTGTTCGCCCTGCTGGCAAAGGTCATGGGTTTGCTGTCAATTGAATAAACAATAAATTTAAACATTGCCATGTGATAGCTATGGATATATGTATATGGATGCTCTACCCGGGTTTCATATTGACGCGTCCGAAATGTAACTGGAAGTCAAGGGATTGCAGAACCGGCTTGATGTAATCCTTGTCGCCCATTGAGACGCCGCCGCTGCAGATGACAAAGTCGACAGCATCAAAGAGATCCGATAATGTCTGCTTGATGTTGTCCAAGCTGAGAAGCAGTTAATTAGAATCAGCTAAGGGACATGCAGAGATTGACTCACTCGTCATCCAGCACATACTGCTGCATGCATTCGAAGCCAAAGTAGAGCAACAGCTCCTCCAGCATCGTTGTATTCGAGTCATAGATTTTGCCAGCGGCTCTGCGTTGATTGGGAGCGAGCAGCTCGCTGCCGGTTGAGATTATGGCCACTTTGGGCTTGCGCAGTGGCAGCTGGCAGCCAACGGAGGCCAGCAGGGATTTGGTGACCACCGTTGAGGCATCGAAGGCGGGAAACACTTGATCCCCTTTGCCCAGATCGTATCCAATGGATCTGTCAGCAGGTAAATGAATGTAGATAAGTGTGTATGTATGTTATATACATGTATGTTAGCTCACCGCACATCTTGGCCCGCCTTGGGCTCCACCAGAATGTCGACCAGACTCTCCTCGCCATATTTGTCGCGCTGCAACAGCTTGGTGTCCTCCACTTGGACCACACAGTCCGCGTGCTCGGGCAGCGGTGCACCCGTATTGATCTTGAAGCATTCATCCTCCTGCAGCGGATGTGGACTGATCTACAAGATGATGCAAACAGATAAGGAAACATGGCAACATGCAATATCAAAATAGACTTTACCTTGTCGCCGGCTGCAATGCAGTCGAGAACTCGCTTGGTGCCCGAAAACCCAGTCGACTTCATGGCATAGCCATCCTTGATGGAAGCCCGAAACGGCGGTATATTCACCGGCGACAGCAGCGACTCCAGTTGCTGGGGTACGCTGATGTTCCGCTGCACCACGCGCATGATGATGTTGACCGCCTGCTCGACTGGCAGCATCGGAAACGGCGAGTTGCGATCCGAGTCGCTGCCAGCGCCGGTCTTGTGCGGACAGACATGATCCCGCTGGACCGCTGATCGTTGTTGCTGTTGCTGTGTCGTTGTGCCCTGGACCTCGGCATGTGTGCGCTGCACGAGCGTCACATTTTCGCTAATCAGATGGACGGCATGTGGCAACAGATCGCGCACCGCCTCGAAGCACTCGGTGACGGCCTTTTCGCTGCCCGGGAAATTGAGGATCAGCGTGTTGCCGGCAATGCCGCAAATGCCGCGAGACAAGGCCGCGAATTTGGTCTTTTGCAGCGAGGCCAGGGCAATGGCCAAGGTCAGTTGGCTGCAGTCCTTGTCGATCAGCGGCTTGGTCGCCTCCGGCGTCACGTCACGCGGCGCAAAGCCCGTGCCGCCGGTGGTTAAAATGATCTTCACATCCGTCCGATCGATCCACTTGCGCAGCTCCCGCTGGATGAGATCGCGCTCGTCGGGCAGCACGCTGGCAATCACCTGGGCATTGTCGAAGGAGTCGCGTATCAGCGTCACCAGACGCGGCCCGCTGCGATCCTTGCCCGGTTCCTGGTAACAGGTGTCACTAACTGTAAAACCGTTGTTGTTAGTACGAGCATTAACTCGATTTAAGTTCCAGTTCCTGTTGCTTACTTGTTAAAACGCCAAACGTAATCGCCTCCATAGCGACATTTATTTACATAAGCTCACTTAATTCCAGCACTTGCTACTACCAATTAAATTGTTTAATAAAGCGTTTAGCACTCAAAAAAGTTTTCGATTGCTTTGACCGTTTTGAGCGCAACGCGTTTTGAGCATTTTTAGTACATTTTTATTATGTACAAATTTCTTGCATGTGTACACACTGTTATGGCTATTTGAAAAATGCAATTTACCATTTTTGTATTTCTTAATAATAAGGATATTTTAAGCTTACAATGCACTAGCGTAGTCAGAATATTATTTTCAAATTTTTTTTTATTTACACTACACTACAACAATACAAAAAAATTATATAGCGTAACAATTAACCGAATGTCACTTTTGCACTGGCCATTTATTTGCTTGGATTTTGAGCTTTGGTGCGTTCCTCCAGCGGATCATAGCCGGCTGCCATTTTCTCCTTAAATTGTTCATAGGTGCGCTTGCGATCAAAGTGTTTCACCCACTGTCCAGGGCAGGATTGTTCAAATGTCTTGCGCAGTGTCTGACAGACGTTGGGCACTTTCTCGCCGCTCGTGGAGCTGTGCTTGGGCGCATTCTCGTCCAGACACTTCCAGTAGTCGTCGCGCGTGGACCAGCACTTAGCGCGTTCCGATTTGTCGGGAAAACTCATTCTGGCAGTGGTTTGTTTTGGTGTTTGTTTCGGTGTCGATTTTGCTTTGCCTCCTTTCCTTTATTGTGACTGCTCTTTAGTATTGCATTCCACGCTCACCAATCGCCTCGACCACTGCAATTGCAAAACCTTTATTATAAGACATTTATCAACATAGATTTCAGCACAACATTGCAAATAAAATAAATTGATTAAAACCAACCTCAAAATTACAAAACATACAATTGCCGAAACTTTGTGCCCAGCTGTTTGGCAATGTTGCTCCAACAGCTGAGTGCAAAATATGAATCCCAAGCAACATTGGTGGCAGTGTTGCACTGCAGAATATTGGCGCCATTAAATAAAACGGTTACATTTAAGTCTTGTTTAAAATTACATTTATTGGTTTCTCTAATAAAACACTGGAACTTCAGGTTGTATTAAAATGTATTTGATTTAATATCTCTGTGACTTAAATTTAACATTATTAGGTTTAAATTTCAACTAATCCGTATAGATAACTATTTAAACAATACAAATTTAAGTATTTAAAATAATGTTCAAAGTTAAAAACAAAATCTTAAATTAGACATAAAACAAAAATAATCGCAGACGGGTAACAATAAAAAAAACATGAGTGTGACTACTTAATTTCTAGATGTCGTGCGTCGAAACCGTTATACATACATATACATACACATTTATGTAAATATCGTTTATATAGTACATAAATTACGTATAGAAATGCTGCTGTTGGCCAAGTGCAAATGGGAGCGCAATAACTGCCCCTTTTCATGCGCCTCAAATGGCCTCGAGCTCTAGACACAAATATACATACATTTAATGTGAACTCTAGGAACACTACAAATCTCAATGCGGTGATGTTCGTGCCAGAAATGTTTAAATTACATAGATAGATCCGTATACATAAATCTCGTATGAATATTGGGTATAATTATATATTTCATAAACAGCTTAATGTGGGCGTATGTGTATTTTGTGATGTGTGTGTTTGTGTGTATTTATTTCAGCATTGTTAACTTATAATTAATATATATATATATATTTATTCCTATTGTACATATAAACATTTACACAAATACATAGACCCATATATCTATATATATACTACAATATATGTATATCTATTTAGTTTCTTACTATCTCAATGATGTTATATTCGTTAGACGCAAGGATATGGTTGGAACTCAAAGATTAAGTAAGATGATGCTGCTTTAAGTGGTCACATCTCAAAATGCATTGCAGTCAATGTATTGTATTATGTTGTATTTCCTGTAGTACCTTGTCCTTGCCCCACCCAACCCCCCTTTCGACGGGGGTTCCCACAGTGGGGCGGGGCGGGGGTTCTTTGAAAGCTTTCGAGGCACTTGTGGCTTTCGAGTGCAAAGCACAAATGCAGACATTTCAGTTGCTTTGCTGTTTAAACTACAAAACAAACAAAAAAAGAGATATAAATAAAAACCAAAAAAACAAAAACAAATGCCAATGGGCGACAACGGGCAACTTTCCGCAATATGCGCTCAAAACCAGTATTTCTTTTGTGTGTTTGTGTGTGTGTGTATCTGTGTGTATGAGTGTATCTATAAATGGCTAAAATACTTATTATGTATTAACGACTATCAGTACTTTGTCCAGCACAAACATTCATTGTCAATTTCAATTTAATTTTGATTTTATGTATAATATGAATATCTATATAATTTGCATAGAATTTCGTCCAAACAATTGTTGCTAGACATGCCATTGAAAAACACATAGACACATGCATACACACACATACATATTCATTAAAAACTGATACGTTAGATTACAAAAAAAAACAAAGTTACAATTTATTGTTAAATTCACGTTGTGAGTGCGATTGTTGTTTGTTGCTTTTTGTTGTTGCTGTGTCGCTATTTGTTGCATTTGTTAAAGCTCGTTTAACAATTCCAAATGACATACATATTGTTTATATGTATTTTATCATATAATGTTTATGTATTGTCTGCTATGACTAGATACAAATTTTCCCTCCCTTTTTTACACTCTCAGCATTTCAATAAACATACATTTATATATATATATGTGTGTGTGTGTGTGTGTGTATGTTGCTTAAGATTAACATTAACACATACTAAAAAGTTCGACATTTATGTGTATAATATTAATATATGTATATATATATATTTTTTTTTTTGTTATATATAGATTTTTAAAACATTCCTTTTTTGTATTGCACAATGCGACATGCAGCTTTTGTTTTAGTATTGGGTTTTTCTATCTTTTGTTTTGTTGTTGTGTTTTATAATATTTATAAGTATATAAAAAGAAAACATAATTAATTAGCTCATAAAAACAAATGCATAATAAAAAAATGAATATAAACATGTACATCTACGTATGTGTGTATGTATAAACAAATAACTAAATAAAATATTAAAAAACCTTCAAACAATTTGGCAGTCGGATGCCAACAACATAAGTTGTTGTTTGTTGTTGTTACATTATTTGCTGTGTGTTGTTGTTGTTGTTGGCTCTGATTTTGTCGAATTTGTTAATAGTTAATATGGCGCTCTAATTTGTTTGTTTCCGTTACATTTTGTATGTGATGCTTGGCAACTTGGCTTGGCCAAGAGAGTCAATGTCGATTTGCTGTCTCTTTTACTATTGTATTCTCCTATGCTGTTTCCGTCGCTGTCTCCGACTCATTCTCTAAGCTATAGACGCTAGGCTGAGCTCGTTCCGCGCTGTGGCGGAAGTGGCTGCTGCCTCGATGGTTGGCGCCTCCTCCTCCTCGCCGCCGCAACCGCCCGTCACCGTGGGCGATGTGTTCGAGCTGGTTGCATGCAACGCGTACTTGCAACCAGCTGTGAGACAACGACAACCGCCACCGCTGACCCGTTGATCGGAACGCCAGAACTTTTCACCATAATCGTAGCTGCAATATGCAATACAAAATGTTAGCATTGCAATTCATTTTCAGGGAATCTGCAACTTGAACTCACCAGATTTCTTCACCCGCATCGATGTCGCGACAGGCGAAGAATGCAATTTTGGGGAAACGATAATCCTGATGCTCGTAAAAGACGCGCACGGGCAGAATGTTCGCCTCGCACGAATGATTGAAGAAGCGACTGACATTGCCATAGTAATTGGCATCGATGCAGTGCCCATTGTCCAGATCAAAGTAGTAGCTGTCGTCGGTGCGTCGATCTGCCTCCGGTGCGGTAAGTATTTCGCCCGTATAGCTGGCCACAAACGTGCCCTTGGGCACATTGGCCAGTGCACGCACGCCCCAGCCCTTGGCGGGCTCCTCGCACTCCACGATCTGCAGCGGAGTCCTGGTGCCGTTCTGCACCACGCGATTCTTGCAGGACAGCTGCGCAAGGTAAAAAACGGATTATCATTATTTATTTTTCTATTATCAATAATTTTAGACAACAATTTAAAGTTGAATATTAATGACAAAATTTATAGAATAGGGAAAATAACCTAAATTTAATTAATAGGGAAAAACAAATTTAAATTTTACGTTAGTAATTTAAATTAAGATTCGTACTAATCAGAGATTAAAATCCTAACCGAAACCATAACCTTTAACCGGTAAAAACCGATTGAAATTTAAAACCGTAACTGAAACCGTAACCGAAAAAAAATTCTTCATTTGACCGAAACCTTAAAATCGAAGCTCTGTAAACCAAAATAACCGTTTAGTAACCGTTTCATTTATAAGGGTTAATTTCGGTTTTTCATACATCCAAAACTAAATTTTTTTTCCTATGTTTATAACAAAAATTGAAAAATTTATATTTTTAATTGTTATTTTAAAAATTTCAAATAGGGTATAACTAAAATATAATTTTAAGAGCATGTTTTATTTTCAATTTTAATTTCAAAAATTAAAAATCAAGTTAAAAATAATAATAAAAAAAAAAAAATTTTGATCTGTTTCTATTTTTTCCGACTCATAAGTCTTGTTTGCGATCTCTGACATTTTGTTATTAGTTTTGTAATTTATTTTTGATTTAAAATTTTAAATTTTGATTTATATGTGAAATAAATGTGTGAATGAAACATTAAGAAAGTAATGCCTTTTTAATAAATATTTTTATATTATTATAATTATATTTTTGCAAATAATTTTTTTTTTTTGGTAACAGAAACCATACCGGTATTTCAAAACCGAAACACACGAAAACCGGTTTACCGTTACGAAACCTTTATTCAAACCCAAAAGCGAACATAACCGAAACCGTAACTGAAACCGATATTCGTTGCGGTTTTAATCCCTGGTACTAATACATATTCCCTAATTTTTAGAGCCATTCAAAATTGCTAATAAATAAAATCGCTAATTTTGCAGTATTGATTTCAACTGACCTGATTGCAGCCGCAGACATCGTTGCATTCGAATATCACCGCCGGATCGTCGTAGTTGAAGTCACAGTTGAGCCGACTCTCGGCAGTGTACCAGTTCTGGGAGGAGGCGCCATTGCACTGGCAGAGATCGCTGCTGCAGCTGTCGAGGCACGAACAGATGCGCATCTGTGAGACCCGTCGATCGATCTGCACCGGATTCTGTAGGATTATGCAATTGGTAATGTATTTGAAATCCGGCCACATCAGTGCGTCCGCTTCGTCCTCATGCTCCGACATGGTCAGCTCATTGCGCACCGCTTGAATGGGTCGCAACTCCCGTCCATTCGATGCGTCCGCACAGACGACACGTGTCCGCAATCCCAAGGGTCGAAAGCTGCGCATCTGCATATTGAATCCCACAGTGCGTCCACACTCCGACTCCTCGTTGGGTATGCAATCAAAAGGCAACTGCTCCGCCTTGTTCTTGATCATCAAATCGGCGCCATTCGCGATCAGGGCGATGCACATCCGTGTCACCGAGTGACGACAGGCAATGTGACTGGAAAAGACCAAGAGTATCATGAGTATTTATGGGCATCTATCTGGAAACATTATCATTCTCTTGGCTGGAGCTACTCACAGCGGCGTGTCGCCTTCCACATTCTGGACGTTGCAGTCGGCGCCAGCTTGCAACAGCACCGTTATGGTCTCCAGTCCATCGTTGTGCAGCGTCGACCAATGCAACACCGTGTTGTTGTCGTTGTCGCAGATGTTCGCGTCTGCGCCGTGATTGATCAGCAAACTGAAAGGAGATTTATAAAAATATATAGTTTGTGATTTCATGTTAACTTTCAACAGCAAATGTTAATAAGAGTGCCAACATAACATCATTTACTTATGTACAAGTATTTATGGGCAACACCGCTTGTGGATAACAGAGCTTAACAGATGTTAAGTCAATATGTTATTGTGACTGAGACTTTAGCTAAAAAGTCTACAGTATTATTTACCAGGGACTGTTATCATTATAAGTGTTATTAAAAAAACTTTAACAGGCATGCCACAGAAATCCCTAGTGAAAGCGATTTCAGAGAAAAGCAATTCCACTTCAAAAATTTCTCCGTGCCACAGAACTTCGAGTATTTTGTAGTTTTAAGCATGTTCACCAACCTTTTCGAACTAAGCTGCAAGGGTTGGCCCCTTCTCAGATTAAATTTCCCAAGGGTTTGTTTAGCAACTTTTTTAGGTTTATCATTGCAGAATATCAAATTTTAATTTTAATTCTTATTTAATTTATATAATTCAATTTATTTATATAATAATTGATATTGTATAGCTTAAAAAAATTTAAAAGTTATTGGAGCGGCAAACAATAAAAGGTACTAGACAACTCTAAATTCAAAAATTCGGACAAAAAATGTGACATTATTCTCATGGCATCGGACGCCAGTGAATTGAGCGATGATTTCATCTCACTCAAAATTGTTCAGGTGATTGGACTGTGGCACGGAGAAATTAAATTGACGTGAAAGTCAAGTGAAAGAGATTTCTGTGGCATGCCTGTAAAATAATGATTTATTTCAATTTTTATAAATTTGCTTACAAAATAATGATTAATCTTAAGTTATACTTTATTTCTCAGCCAATAAACATTATAAAATAATGATTAATCTTAAGTTATACTTTACTTCTCAGCCAATAAACATTATTTTTGAGCAAAAAAAAATAAAACTTAAGGATTAATAATTATTTCATGAGTTTTATTTTTTACTCAAAATAAAGCTCAAGTTAGGGAATAAAGGCAATAATGATACATATTCCTTGTCAATAAGCCAAGATAATCCATAATAATAATCAATTTAAAAAAAAATTGTTGTGGAGAGCATCAATAAATCTTTGTCGAAATTGCAACTTAAGTTTTACTTTGAGTTTTATTTTCCTTATACCATAGGTTTTCTTTTTTGCACAATAATAATGATTATTGGTTGAGAAGTAAAGTATAACTTAAAATTAATCATTATTTTGTAAGCAAATCTATAAAACTTGAAAAATTTTTAATAATGGTAAAAATGCATAAATGCGCCATAAAGATGAATATTGGTATATTTCTCAGTGTCTCAAATTGATTTGATTACAAAAATAAACAAATAATCATTATTTGCAGTCCCTGTTATTTACTATAATATTATTTACAACTGTTAAGGAACAGATTAACCTCTTAACTTGTTGGTAACAACATTTTGTACCTTTTTAACTGAATATAGAACTCTGTTTGTTGGTTACATAAAGAAACTAAAATATACAGCTGTTAACATGCACATTAACAGCGTCGTTGTCTGTTGGTAACAGCACGCTGTAGCTACTTAACATGATATGAGTATTGTACATTTATTACTCATTATTATTAATATTATTTTTAGCCGCACCTGACAATATCCGTGTGTCCCAGCTCAGCTGCCCAGACCATCGCTGTCCAGCCGCCCTCGTCCTGGGCGTCGATGAAGCTCAGAAAGTTGGCAATGCTGCGAGAGGCGCGATAGCTGTCCACAATGAGTGTGGCGGCATCCAAGTTGCCCAGTTTGGCGGCAATGTGCAGACATGTCATGCCATCGGGACCCTGCAAAACGAATTCAAATCAAATTCAAGTGAGATTGAAGAAGGCATAGCAGGTGACTCACCTTGATGGCCACATCGGCTCCACATTGCAGGAACAGATTGAGCATATCGCATTTGTCATTCGTGACGGCGCACATCAATGCCGTACGCAACTCACTGTCCACGATGTTGACAAAGTCCTCGGAGCTGGCGCCCTTGCAGAGCAGCAGATAGGCCATCTGGAGGGTGCCCGAGTGGGCGACCAGATGCAGGCAGGTACCATTGAGGAATTCACGCATTCGCGTCAGCACATTGAAGTCGGCAGCTGGGAAATGAGAACGAAGGAGGAAAAGTGATTGGATTAGAGTGAGACAGGTAGATAAGCAAATGTAAACGGCGAGGGTTGATTGTTAAGTTCATCGTGCGATGAGAACAAAGTTATGAAAGTTTTAAATTGTTCCGATTTTAGATCTAGCCACATTACAATCAAAACAAGTGGGAAAGGCTATAGTCGAGCTCCCGACTATAGGATACCCGTTACTTACTTAAATAAATTTAAAAAATTGTATTGCATGCTTTTAGGCACTTTCATTGCTTAAAAGCTTTAATCAACCATTACCACCTTTCTATTTGTCCGATCTTGTTACGATTGAGTAGAATGATAGGTAATAATAGTAGCTAACGGTAATGAGTTAAAAAATCCTAATATCTTGAAAACTATGCCTGTGGTGGATTTTCGCGATTTACGGGGGCGGAAAGGGGCGCGGCAAAATTTTGAAACAAACTTGATCTGCGTGGGGTTTATAGAAATCTGTGTGCCAAATTTGGTTGCTCTAGCTCATATAGTCTCTGAGATCTAGGCGCTCACACAGACGGACAGACAGACGGACGGACAGACGGACATGGCTATATCGACTCGGCTGTTGATGCTGATCAAGAATATATGGGCATTTCCACAGAAATTCACATCTTTCGAAATTTTCTTCCAGAAATGTATTTAAGTTATTTAAATAAGCAATATACGTTAGAAGAAATTCAATAGGATGAACATATAGATTCTACATTGGAATAAATTCACTTTTTCCATATTTATGTCAATTTTCTTAAAAATTGACTTCCAAAATGGACCGTTTGTATTTTAACGATTAAACTAAGTAGGACAGTAAAATTGTAACGTGAACCATTTTAAATCAAAGAAATATATTGAAAGTTTAATTTAAATAAGTTTTTCGGGCTGTTTTGATATATAATTTATAAATAGAGAGACAGAAAGAACATTAAAATAGTGATGGTAAAAAATGTCCCGTGCGCGATGTCCCGTGCGAATTTACGTCAAATTGAATTAAAAAAAAAGTGCAAGTCATCTTTGAAAAAAATTATAACCATTTTTAAGAGGCATCAATGCACAAGAGTTTAAAATTAGTTGCATTAAAATATTGCCTCTGGATTCGCTGAAATTGGCGTTTGAATTGGTTGACCTCACAAGTCACTTCCATTTCGTGTCCCGTGCGAATCACTTAAATTTTTCTATTATCTTAAAAATGAAAAATTACCCAAAATCAATCTTTGCACCAATGAAAGAGCTAATCAAATGCTATATGTTAAGCCCTTCATCAGAAAAAAATACCGTTTCCTTTTTACCGTTTTTTTACTTTGAATGTGTACGAATGTCCCGTGCGCGAGTTTGGAAATGCCCATATATACTTTATAGGGTCGGAGATGCTTCCTTCTCCCTGTTACATACATTGCAACGAATACAATATCCCCTTTTACTTATTTTTATAAGTAACGGGTATAATTAATTGTCTCAGAATAAAGATTAAAGTGTTGTTTTATACTAATTATAGAATAGGTTGATTAAAACTTAAAACTTGCGATTTCAAATTTTAAATTTTTGAAATATACAAGGTGGTAAATTAAATTATTTAAATGAAACTAATAAAATTTGAATGCAGAACAACTTTCAAATCCAACCCGTTATCAAACTGACATTCCGCTTGGAAAACGGATTAGCTTTGATTTGATTTTTACGCGTTTATTTTGCACTTATAATTGTTTTCATTTAAACCAGGGGCGGGCACGCTTGGGCTCCGGGAGCTATGCGGCAGCTTCCAACTTTATTTCTGCCTATTAGGTGCCGTGAAGTCGCACAAAAGAGTCGAGAGTAGGGATGGCACGATTAATCATATGATACACAATAATCGATTATTTTGCTTCCATTGGCGATTTAATTGTATCGTAAAATGTGTTGCGATTAATTGAAACACTAATCGATTATTCGATCAAATAATCGCGTCGTTGCCAAAATTTTTTCAGGGAAACACACGTGGAGATTTTATTCCAAAAAAATAGTAGCAAAAATATATTTGAAAATTTTTCAAAATTTTCTGCATCAAAATATTTTTTTCGAAAAATCGAGGAAAAAAGTTGAAAATGTAGACTTTTACATAAATTTGAAATTTTCGAAGGGTACTTAATGGGTTGAAGAAAGTTTTGTGTCATTCAAACGGAATTTAAATGACCTTTCCATTGATGAAAATATGTTAACGATAACGGCTCAAATAAGCCTTAAATGTCAAAATTTGACCTGCATACTTTAAGCTGTGAGCCACTGTATTTATATTTTTTGGGCATTTTATTATTGTTCTTAATTTTTTTTGCTATACAATGGCATTGCATTACACAATATTTTAAATAACTATAACAAAAATTAATCATTTGATTAATTGATTATTTTTATTTTTCGTCGATTTATTGCAATTAATAATCGCGTAGCTTAAATTAATCATATGATTCAATAATCGATTAATAACTTTTTTTTTGCCATCCCTAGTCGAGAGCAAAATAGCAACAACAACATAGCTTAGCTCGAGTCGAGGCATTTTATGACCGTCATAAAAAACAACAACAACAACAACGTAGCAAAGGCAAAGTAGATAGACTCTAATAGGGTTGTTGTTGATGTTGTTGTTGTAGAGCTCCCGAGCTCAGACTTTGTGCCCACCGCTGATTTTAACCTATTTGTTTTAAGGAAAACTGGACATATCGGCTTTACTTGTAGATATATCGACAACTCGTAAATTTCTTATCGATTTCTATATTTCGATCTTTGGATTTACATCACCAATTCGTGATTGGAGCTCAACACTACTCACCTAGAATCTCGGCAACTCGCTCCAGATCATCGTTCTGGACGGCGTAGTACATGTCGCGCGTGTTGAATTCGGTGGTGACGCGTCCGCTGGACGAGACCATGCGACCCCGCTGCACCACATTCATGACGGACTCGGGAATCAGCTGCTCAAAGTTGATGATGTTGAGGGCCAGTCCCGAGCTGGCTGTGCCCGTGGACACTTTGCCGTTGCTGCCCCGCGTGCCATTCGATTTGCCAGCTGTGGATGCAGCCGCCGTTGCCTTGCCACGCGTGCCACCAGTGGCTCCTTTGGTGGCTGAGGTGGTGCTACCAAGTGGCTTGTTGCTGCCCGAGGCGTTTCCAAATTGCGTCAGATGGGACGAAGTTGTCAGCTTGGCAGGTTTGCTGTGAAGAGCGACGGGACGGGAAAGGGAAATTAATAAAGTGACTGGAATTTTAATTTTCGAGCTTATAAAATCTCTGAACATCTGTTGGAACATCTTTACTCACATCTTTGTCTTCTGGGCGGGCAGAAAGACGGGCAACGTTTGGCATTTCATGGTGACGGTGGAGGTGCGCTCCGGAGTGTCCAAGCCGCAATGTGGACACTTGAGGACGAGCAGGGGGCTGGCATAGTGGATGTTGTTGTTGTTGCCGGATGAGGAGGCACCACCATAAAGCGAATGTTGTTGTGCATCGTAGGGACTGTTCAAAATGAAGCGTTGTGCGCAATCCGGATGAAAGAAATGCTGTTGCTTGCACAGCACAAATTTGCCCTGCAACAAAGCAACAAATGGATTGTAATTGAAATTCAATCAATAATCATTGTTATTCAAACTATGGTTCATTAATATTAACATTAACATTAGCATTAACATGAACATTAGCATTAGCATTAGCATGAGCATAACATAAGCAATAACATTAACATTAACATTAACCATTAACATTAACATTAACATAATCATTATAATGATTAATTATGATTCTTAAATAATATTGAAATTCAATCAATAATGATTGGTTTTCAAATTATAGTTCATTAATATTAACTTTAGCATTAACATGAACATGAATATAAAAATTAACATAGCATTAGCATTAGCATTAGCATTAACATTAACATAATCATTTATTATGATTCCTAAATAATATTTAAATTCAATCAATAATCATTGTTATTCAATTGTTATCAAATTATTGTACATTAATATTAACATAAGTACTAGCATGAATATGAACATTAACATAGCATTAGCATTAGCATTAGCATTAGCATTAATATTAACATTAGCATTAGCATGAACATAGCATTAGCATTACCATTAACATTAACATAAGAAATAACATTAACATAAGAAATAACATTAACATTAACATAAGTCATAATCATTATCATAATCATAGTCATAGTCATAATCATTATCATTATCGATATCATTATAATTATCATTATCATAATTAAAATCATTCACTTTTATTTTTTAAAATTTTTATTTTGTTTAAATTTAACTTTATTAAAATAAAAGAGATAAAATAAAATGAAATAATTAAAAAGCATTTAAGGCTGGTTCATTGTTTAAGTAAAAATTAATGTAAACAAAAAATAAATTATAATGAAAATTAAAACTAAACAATTTTGCAGAACAAAATGTTCGCAAAAAGCAAATTTAAGATTCTCAAATTTATTCAGAGTTTTTTAAACAGTTTATTTTGTCCAACTTTTTAAATCTTATTAGGGATGCTGGGATGTGACTTACTTGGGTACAAAAGATGCCACAGCCGGCACAGCAGTTGTGGGACTGCAAACGCTTCTTGTGCTCGTCGCAGAGGATCATATAGCCGACCCGCTGGCTTGGACGCAATAGATTGTGGACGCCGGCGGAGAGTTCGTTGCAGCAGCCAATCTTCTGCTCGTCGATGTTGTCGATGGCACAGCAATAGGAGGCATCTGGGGCATTTGGCGCGTAGTACGGTGAACTCTTCTGGCACAGACAGATGAACTTGACGGAGGCAACGGAGGCGGCGGCGGCGGCAGCGGCGGCGGCGGCAGCTGAAGTGCTGGCAATGGCATCACTAGCATCATGGGCCGCCGCCAGAATGGCGCTGTTCAATGCCTGCAACTGCGAGTGATCCAATGTGGTTGTGCCACTTGCTCCTCCGCCTGCTGCATTGTTGCGTACTCCAATGCGTCGGCTGTGCTTGCCACTGGGCGGAGTTGGAGTCATAGACGGAGGAGGCGGAGGCGGAGGCAGGGCAACACTGCATTCGTTGTCCTGTTCGTTGTGGTTGCTGCTGCTGCTGCTGTTGTTGTTGTTGTTGCTGTTGTTGTTGTCTCCTTGGTGGCGTTGCGCAGACGCAGCGTCACACTGGGCTTGCCCACCTGGACACGAGTCGTGGGCACAAACTCCTCGTTGTCCGTGTTGGAGCTGTCGTTGTCGCTCGCCTCCTCGCTGTTGTTGCGCCTCAATCCCAAATGCTTCAAGTGCTTCTCCTTCTGCTTGGCCAGCTTGCGTTGCTGCTTCTTGTTCAGCTTGCGCTCCTCCGGCGAACGATTCGCTGGCAATTTGGCCGCCTTGATGTCACAGATGAACTGCTCGAGATCGGGACACGGTGGCAACAGGCTCTTGGCCAGCAATGCGGCACCCGAGTTGTCAATGTCACGCTGTGATTTCGAAAACAGACGTTTCTTGATTGCACTTGTTCCAGCCGGATGTTCACCTCCTCCTCCTGCTCCCGCTCCACTTGCGCCGCCATCGGATTTGTCACTCTTCTGACGCGACGTTGAGGAATTCGAACCTGCAGCGCTGCCAAATTGCAGCGGCGTCTCAAAGTGTGCGCCATCCGCTGCCCCATCCCCGCCGCCGGCAGCTTCCCACTGCGAGATGCGCTCGATGAACTTGGTCTCGAATTCGGTGCGCAACGCATCGTTCTCCAGGATCTTGGGCGTGGGCTTGATCCGGCGCTTGGAGCGCTTCGGCAGCTGCACATCGTTGGACATGGATGTGGCCCGTTTGTTGCCATTCGACAGTGATGACGACGATGTGGATGCCACAGCTCCGCTGCTGTTGCTGTTGCTGCTGCCACTCGCTGTTGCTCCTCCTGCCGTTGTTGTTGCTGCTGTTGTTGTTGCCCCTGTCGTGGTTGTTGTTGCTGTGCCAGTTGGAGCTGGCGACACGGCTCTCGGGACAGCCGGAATCTTTGCCTTGCGTCCACGCTTCTTTGGCGGCGTCTTCTCGTCGAGCACACCCGACACATGCGAAACTCCCGCGGCGCCACTGGGCAGCGACTCCACAACCGGTGTCGGCTCTGGAGTCGCCATTGGTTCCGTTTTGACCTCCTCGCTGCTCCAGGAGGCATGTGCTGCATGATCATGACGATTCCCCAGACGCACACTGCGTCGCATTGGCGCCGCGGTGGCCGAAGTCGACGTTGTTGCATCCTCCTCCTGCTCCGTCTTGACCACCACAGCGGTCAACTCTGTCAACTGGTGTGGATGTTGTTGTTGTTGTTGTTGTTGCTCCTCCTCGGGCAGCTTGCGCTTGCGTCCCACCTTACGCTCCACCGTGGGCAACTCCTCGACAGTTGGCAACTCTGGCGCTGCTTGTGGCAACTCTGTGGCCTCCACATCGGGCTTAATCTTTTTGGCACGTCCACGTCCACGTTTTGGCGCAGACGCAACATTCGTTGTTGTTGTTATCGCTGTTGTTGTTGCTGTTGTTGTTGTTGTCAATTGTTCCTCGCCAGCTGCAGGCGATTTCTCCAGCTCCTTTTTGACATTGTTGGGCAAGGACTCGTTGCATTCCTCCGCCGGTGGCGCCTCCTCCTCCAGCTGCAGCTGCTGCTCATCCGTGGGACGCGGAGTGCGACGCAGGCGACGCATGCTCCCAACATTGTTTTGTTCCTGGCAACGACACAAAATACAAAAGTGTTCAACATGAAAAGAAGAGAATGCTGGAGAGTACTCGACTAACTGATACCCTGCGCTCAGACCATAAGATAATCTAAAACTCATTCATATACACTCAACAAACAGTTAGTCAAGTAATTGTTCTGACATGAAAACAAAAATACTCAGTTTATATTTTTGTGGTAGTTGATTCAATTTTGTTTTAGTTGCTTTTGGTTCTTAGAAAATATTCGAAAAATTGAATTGAAGAAATACATTCGATTATACAGTGAACCACTAATGTCTTCATACAGCATAAATTTGTCAAATTTGCCTATACTAAAGATGTTTTGATGCGGGTTTTTTATATTAATCTTTTATTCAATTAAATCCCGTTCTAATGATGCAAAAATTTCATTAAACCATTAAGTAACCATCGAAAATTTTGAATTTTAAAATAAAGTAATTTTTTCAACTGCTCGATTTTTTGCAAGAAATATTTTGATGCAGAAAAATTCTTCAAACAATTCTAAGAGTGACTGCAAAAAAATTTTTTCAAAAATATTTTTGCTAGTACTTTTTAAAATTTTTTGAAAATCCTAAAAATTACGATTTTAACTCCTTTTTCCTATTATTCACACAGTTTTTGCAGTTTTCAAAAAATTATAAAAAATACTAGCAAAAATACTTTTTAGTTACAAAATATGTTGTGAATTTTGTATTATGTCAAATCAGGTATTTGACTAACTGTAAACACATACACATATAGAATAATACGCGGCAAACTCTTCTTCTTTCGTGTATAATTGTTTCTTATCTGTTGGAGATTAAATGTTTAGCGTAGATTTATTTTCTTTATATTTGATACTTGATTTAAAATACGACTTTTTGTTTCCTTTGGCGCTTCTGGCCTTAACCATCTCTGAGATTTGTTGTTGATGCTAATGAGTAGTATATATGTATATCTATACTTTACACCTCTTTACACACTTATAAAAAGACAGACAACACTGGCAACTTTCCCAACATTTGCAATCACATCTTCAGGCACAACACTTGACTAAAATGTAGAGAGACAAACCGTTGGCCAATTTCCCAACTTGCGTCGTTTCATTTGCTGCGAGAACTGAACTGAACTGTTTAATAAAGCTACGACCGAAAATAGTTGCAAGTTGCCACTTCCGAGATCCAAGCTGCAAGTTGGCAGTTGCAGCTCCAGCTCCAGCTCTGGGGCAGCTGCTCCTTCAACTGTCCGCACAACGGGGCGAGTGGCGAGTGCAAATCTAAGCTAACCACTTCCGTTGACGACGTTGCCCTGACAACGGTTCCTACAAAACACACACTATGTATGTACATGCCACAAGCTTGTGGCACAAACACAATTGTGGCCGAGGCATGATTTGAATTGGGCTGGAGTGGAGTAAAGTGGAGTGGCGTGGAGTGAAGAGAGACAT
The DNA here is from genome assembly GCA_037043405.1 of Drosophila subquinaria. Classification (NCBI taxonomy): domain Eukaryota; kingdom Metazoa; phylum Arthropoda; class Insecta; order Diptera; family Drosophilidae; genus Drosophila; species Drosophila subquinaria. Next base: position 36,719 of record JBAMBL010002740.1, read on the forward strand.
GTGTCCTCTGGTTTGTCAGCTATTTGAAAATGAAACATTCTCTGCCAGGCAACAAAGGATGCTTGGATGCATTTCCCAAAATCAAAATCAAGCAGAAAACTCATTAATCGATAATGAAACTGCACGACAAAATGGAATTTCTTTAAATATGACTAAGAAATATGCTTTCAGCTAATCACGTACATATTAATCTAAAGAAACATTTGAGTTCACAATTGATATAGTAATACTTTGTTTTGTTTATTTTTCATTTTAAACATCATTTATTTAGAATGAAATTCAAAGAAAAGTTCACTTAAGTAGCAAAAGTGTTTTTCCGTGATTCTGAGCGAGTTTTTCTGACTTGTATTCTAAAAGATTGTATACAATATAAAATTTCTATATACATATTGTATTTTGAATATATTGCACATGTTTTTACTTTTCACAACTTTTAACTTTTCGTACACAATCAGAGAGATTCCTTTTTATGTCAACTCAATATTTATTATAAAATTTGTAAATAACATATTAATAATATAATAATTTTGCAGAGAGCTGAAAAGGCCACAGCCGCCAATGCTCATATAAAACTAGGCTAGCCTAAAATTGTAGCATTATAAGTTAGCTCTCTATAAATTAATAAATAAAAAAATATCACTTTTCAATTTGTATAATATAATTATTAAATAAGAGCTATCCTTTGAATTTTAATTAAAAATTAAATGAAATTATTACTTCATAATCTAAATATTATTTTATTTTTTAATTTAATTTTGTCAGCTTACTTTAAGATAGTGTTTTTTGGTTTCATCTGAATCAAAGCTTACTCTGCTGCTAAGCTTCCTTCTTCAAATCTCACCACAAACTGACCTATCATATTAAAGGTAGCTATTTCACCACATTGTAGTAGTGGTATTCCCTTTATTATCTCGCAGTTCCCGCTACTTATATTTTTTTTGGCTTAAACTAGACTATTTTTCCCAATTTCTTCCAAGCATTTCCAGTAAATTCCAACAGTACACATACAATAAGAAAGCTCTAGCATGAATCATAAACTATATAAAATTGCATGCATATTCACTTACTTGTTTGTAAACACACATATATGTATGTGTGTAAACGGGGAAACCCCAACATACAACAATTTATCAATCACTGCCTCTCTAACTAATTCTCACTCCACATCTCTCGCTCTGCCAGCTGAAAACGTGTTGTTTCAGGGCGCTGCCCACTTGCTGCTAACATCGCCCCCGAATTGAGGCGAATCGCCAAAAAGTAAAACGGAAAGTGAATCAAACAAACTGTAAAAATTCAAGAATAACACACATACAAACAAACAAACAAACACACACACACAGGCGCGCACACACAAACACAAACTTTATACACTTACGTTTTTATCAGCCGAAAACGTTGCTGCCTCTGCTGTTATTGGTGCTGCGACGTCGCTGCTGGCAGCGACATTCATCGATGTTGAATCTGTTGCGTCAGCGGCGCCGTCAGCGACGACGACGTCGACGTCGGCAGCGTTGACAACAAGTGGAGCGACGGCAGCCAAAAGCAACGCTGGGGATGCCGATGATGATGCGGCGACTGGAGACGACGATGTGACCTCGGCTGTTGCTGCAGCAGCAGCGACTGCAGCGACGGCGACTGCAGCTTCAGTTGCTGCGTCTGCGCTTGGCTCGGGCTGCGCAGTCAATGCTTGCTCCTGGAACGGCTGCAGCTGTTGTTGTTGTTGCTGCTGCTGCTCATCCAAAAGTTCCTCTTTTGGTTTTGCACTTGCGGTTTCCATCTCATTTTCATTTTCAGTCTTAATGCTATCGGCTGCTGTGTTTGTTGTAACAGTATTTGTTGTCGTTGTTGCTGTTGCAACTGTAGCAGCTGCTGCGTTTGGCGATGTTTGCTCCACCGCAGCTGTCGTTGTTGTTGTTGTTGTTATTGTTGCTGTCATGGCTGCGCTTTTAAACGCTTCCTGCTCCAGTTTGACTGATGTTGCTGTTGTTGTTGTTATTGCGGCTGGTGCTGCTGCTTCTTCTTCTGCTTCGATAACGTTTGCTGCTTTTGTTCTTGTTGTTGTTGTTGTGACAGCAGCGTTGTCATCACTGCTAGCGACGCCATCGCCATCGCCTTTTGCTTCGGCAGCGCGCTCGGCAACGTCATCGTCATCATTAACGCCATTGCCTTCGTTGTCGGCTGCTGCTGCCGCTGCCGCTGTCGCTTCGTTAGGCGTCGTCGCTGTCTCTGCTTCTGTCGACGTTGCTGGTGCTGCTTCAGCCAGCTTTGTTTCGTCTGTTGCTTTTGCTGTTTCTGCATTTGCATCTGCTTTTGTCTCCGTCAACGTATCTTCAGCTGCCTCCTGCGCTGCTGCGATTTCTGTTATTTCTGCACTTGCTGCATTGGCGCCATCTTTGGACTGACTTTGGCTCTGGCCTTGAGGAGGCAGCGACTGCGACTGCGACTGCTCTTCATCTGCCGCTGGTGCAGCTGCAGCGACTGTTGCTTCCGTCTCCATTTTGACATTCGCATCGAGCAGCTTTTGCTCTTCGTTTTCTGCCACTGCTGCTGCCGCTGCCTCTGCTGCTGTCGCCGACTCCTGTTGCTTCTCGGCGTTCGCTTGCTTTTTGTCCTTATCCTTGCAGGCGAACTGATTGTTGGCCAAATTGCGCCATTTCAGCGTCTTATCCTCGGCCAAGTCCGAGTTGAGCAGCATACCGCCCTCGGCGGTGCTTGTGGCGCAGTCGCTGTTAAACGTGCTCGACATTCTGTTCATCAGCTCCACAATGTCCGTCATCTTTGTGGAATCAAAATGAATTCCCAACAAGGGAATACTAATATTTATCGCTATAGCAGCAAATTGTTATTGTCCTTTCTATTTTGATGTATGTATGTATATTAATTGGTTTTTCTTCTTTTTCTTATTCTTGTTGTTTTTGTTGTTATATTTGATTTGTTCACTATTTTGTTTTGATTAAGTTTATTTATGCAGTTCATTTAAGCTTTGCTTCTTCTTCTTCTTCTTCTTCTGCTTCTACTCTGTCTTCTGCTGCGTCGCGCTGAGCTGCGCTGCTCTTGCGAATAAGTGTGCATAAAAAAATATGGAATCAATATTTCGGTATTCACCACGATGAACATACGGCATCGATACTGGACAAGGGGGCAGGGGCAGGGGCAGGGGCTCTTATATAGAGAGAGGGGGGAGAGGGGGCGGTGCTTAAGCGATAAGATTTGGATTTATCTATTTGTGCTGCCCGCGATTTTTCAGCTGTTTTTCAAGAATTTTCATTATGAAAACGAAATGAAAAAGGGCCAAAAGGAATAGCGACAAGACGAAAACAAAACAAACACCAGGAGGCAAGCAGACAACAATAATAATAACAACAGCAACAACAACAACTACAACAGTAGAAATCTGGGTCTGGGCAAACCCACTTGTGTTTGTATGTGAGTGTCTGTCTGTGTGTGTGCGTGTGTCTGAGGCGACAGGAGGCGCCTTTTTATGAGCTGCCCACCTTTGCAGGCAAAAGGGGCCACGCACGCACACACAAGTAAATACGCTCACACACACAGACACAGGCACACGAACACACATTCATTTGTGCAGCACACGAGTCAGCGGCGCGGTTGGAGTTGACGTTGACACCACGAGACGATGTCGACTGCGACAGCAGCGACTGCGTCGCTTCAGCATTGCTTCTTTTCATAAAAATATAACATGTAATTTCAATTGCAATATTCTCCACTTATTAATTATTTTTCATTATTAATTCCAAAAAGAAATGAACAAAAAACAACAACAAAAAATCACCTCCGCCTCCCTTCACTGATTCTGATTAGCTCACAACATGCTGTTTTTTTTTTCTTCTCTTTTTTTGTTGTATGAATATGGCCAGCTTTATTGTTGTTTTACTTTTCGTCTTGCTCTTCGTCTTCTTGGTGCTAGCTGCTAAACGACCGTGGTGGCTGCTCTGCTGCTGCGCTGCTGTTGTTGCTGCTGCTACTACACTACTGCTATATAACTTATACATAGTTGTAATTACTTATAATTGTTAATTTCGATATTTCAGCTAAAATTTTCAATGTTTCCCCTCTCGCAATTGGATATTGAAGCATTTGGATGCAAAAGTTTCGTGCTGTTGCTGTTGATTTTTCTTGATTTGCTGATATTTTAAGTTCGTCATTTTCACACCTAATCACAGTGAAATCAATTTGCACTCACACAAAAAACAGTTCAATGCTGCAGTTTTGATTTTGATAGTATAATTATGATTTAACTAATATTTGTTATTACAAAAGAAAATAAAGAAAAACACACACACGCACACTTTGTTTTAGGTCCGTCCGCCGTTATCCGCCGCCAGCACATACTCAGTGCGTAACTCTTGGCGAGCCGTCTTCGTCGTCGCCTCGCTCACTCTCACTACAGTTGAATCGAATCGTTATTAAAACTATCGATGTTATCGAGATATCGCCCGACCGCCGCTTTTTTGTTGACCGTTCGATATGCAAAGCCTATTCCAGATCCTAAAAAGACGGCGGCCAATTTAAATTGTGAATATGTATTAGTTAGATTAGCATTAAATTATAATGAAATGAAACCAGTTAAATTATAAATTAAATAATTGCATGAAAATGAGGAAAATATGAACATTTTGCAGTTTTCAAAACATTATAAAAAGTAGTAGCAAAAAATATTATTGAAAGAAAATTTTTGCACTCACTTTTTAAATTGTTTGAAAAAACTTTTTGCATCAAAACATTTTTTCTTTAAAATCGAAGAAAAAAGTTGAAAAAGTAGACGTTTACAAAAATTTTCAGTGGATACCGAATGCCTTAAAGAAAGTTTTGTATCATTCAAAAGGAATTCAAAAGACCTTTCCATTGATGCCAAACTTTACATGAACTACATGAACAATTCAAAATTTGTGTAGAATTATCTTTAAAGGGTGCAAAAATACTTTTGGCCACCGCTGTATATATTTTAGGCATTTTCACCTTACACTCGCGATCGATTCATAAATTAGAAAAAAAAAATTTGACCGAATTTAACTCTTTTCAGACAAAAGATTTAAGTACGCACAATTAATTTTTTCTTAATAAATATTAAAGCTAAGAGCTTTGAAACTTTTACAGGAGTATTTTTTATAGTTTTTTAAATTTTTATAATTTTTTTTTAGAATATTTTACTTATTTGTTAATTTCTTCACAACGCTAAGGCTGACCAATTTTAAAATTAACTTTATGAATTTACAAAGCTTATTACGTTCTTGCTTTTTTTAATTTGTAGGTACAAATTTTGTAATAATTTTTTTAAAATTAATTAATTTTATTAGAGAAATGACATGGGACCAATTTTCTATCGATATTTTTTTCCAGATTGAGTTTATCCGATGGTTGCCACCTTGTTTTTGGCTCAATCTGATTTTATTAAGTGGCAGCCATGCTGCAGCAGAACAGTTGTTCAGTTGAACAAGGGATGAACAACTAACTGAACTGAATTTGGAAGGAACATGTTCACTTGCTCACTTCAGGGAGCAACTCTTTTTTGTTCACTCACTCATCAGCAACCCAACACTAAATTCTAACACATTGGCATTTTCACTGTAAACGTTTTGCAAATAGCTTGTGCTTAAAATAACTTAGAACTGTAACTGAATGCACAACACAATTGCCGGTATTTGAAGTGGAGCCATGGACGAAGGTAAGGTAGTGTGCGCCCCCACCTCGGGCATTCCAGATAGCAATAAATGTGTGTTAAATCTTTATTGTGTGCTCTCGCTTTTCGCCTTTCTCTTTCTCTCTCGCTCTGTCAATTGCGGCATTTTTGGCGTTGACTTTTTAACACACAGAATATTCGGCAGCGTCTTCGGCGGGCGGTGGCGGCGGTAAAAAGTCCGGCGTTGGTAAGCAGCACAACACGCTGCCTTTTTGGGGCAATGAGACGTCAATGAATCTGAACCCCCTGATCCTGGCCAACATACAAAGTTCCAGCTATTTCAAAGGTAATAAATACACGCTTAACAATTGTCCCGCCAATTTGGACATGTCACATATTTTCATGTTTGTTCGATTTTAGTGCACCTATTCAAGCTGAAAACGTATCATGAGGTCGTCGACGAGATCTACTACCAGGTCAAGCACATGGAGCCATGGGAGCGAGGATCCCGCAAAACCTCCGGCCAGACGGGCATGTGCGGCGGTGTGAGTTTATGAAATGTAGCGCTTATCGTTGGCTATCAAATTTGGAGAAATCCTCGATTTAGTTGTTAATTGATGCTAATCCATTTGGCCATTCATTTGTTGTTGTTTAAGGTACGCGGCGTTGGCGCCGGCGGCATTGTATCCACCGCGTACTGTTTGCTTTACAAGCTCTACACGCTGCGGCTGACACGGAAGCAGGTCAACGGGCTCCTCAATCATACAGACTCGGCCTACATACGGGCACTAGGTAGGTGTTGGTAAGTCGCATGAGTTCAGCCGTGTCACTCGTTGCTTGCTCCTGCTCTTCGCCCGCGTCTCTTCATCTTTCAAACACACACTGCATCTCTCTCTCTATCTCTCTCTCTCTCTCCTATGTCTTTGTCTCTGCCTTAAGGCTAGTACGCAGCTCGAGATAAACTATGGTGAAATTCAAATAAATATTATATCGATAACTATCACTTATTGCAATATCGATTTATATGATGTGTAATCGATTAAGTTGCACTTGGTCCCTTTTTATCTCGCTGAGCTGCGTACTGGTCTTAATTGACTGTCCATCAGCGTGCTAATTTATTATATATTTATTTTTACTTGTAGGATTTATGTACTTACGTTACACACAACCGCCGGGAGATTTATATGACTGGTATGAGGATTATCTGCAGGACGAGGAGGAGATTGACGTGAAGGCGGGCGGCGGCCAGGTGAGTCAACTGTATGAGCCACCAATCGAAATTTACCAATCTATCAGACATAATCCCTGAAGATCCTTTTGTGACTAATCTGTTTTTATTTTCCCTTGTTAAGGTATTGACTATTGGCCAAATGGTGTATCAGTTTATGACAAAGCTGGATTGGTTCTCCACACTGTTTCCCCGCATTCCTGTGCCCATCCAGAAGCAGATCGAGAAAAAGATCGAACAATACTGCCGGGAACAGGGCATCACCATCAATCAGTTGAGCACGGGTCGTGGCCAGACTGCGGCAGCTGTTGTGCCTGGCAATGCGACGGCAGCTGTGGCCACCGGTTGCGATGACTATGAGGGAGGCGGAGGAGGAGGAGGAGTTGGTGGAGGCGGAGGAGGCGGCGGTAGACGTGCCCCTGGCGGTGGAGGAGGAGGAGCCGGCGGTTATCCGCCAGCAAACTATCGCAATGATCATGATGATCGCGACTATTATGCAAGTCAAGCCTCCGGCTCATCAACCTATGGACGCAGTCGCGGCTACGAGGATTACCCACCGCCAGCGCCCATGTCCTCGATGCTGCCCTACGCCAGCTCAGATCGCGACAAGGACTATGGCGACAAGGAGCGCGGCGAGAGTCGTCGGCGCAGCAGCAAGCACAAGAAGAAGCACAAGCACAGACAAAACTCGCGCAGTCGCAGTCGCAGCAAATCGCGCAGCAGTCGCAGCGACAGTCGTGGACGTCATCGTCATGAACGGGATCGGGAACGGAAACGTGAAGAGCGAAGCAGTCGACATCATCACGATGATCGGGAGCGGGAGAGAGAGCCAGGGCGAGACAGGGACAGAGACAGAGAGAGGGAGCGACGCTATCGATGAAACTGCAACTGCAACTGGACCGAACATTGTTTCTTCTTCTACACACTGTATCATTTTCCTGTTTCCTGTTCTTTTTTTTCTTTTACTCTCTCCCTTCATCTGTTGCTTAACCCACTTCATTGTCGTCCCCTTTCATATGCAACTACAGAGCCTTGCCGACCTGGCAAAGCTCCTACTCAGGTTATAACAAATACACAGACAAACACACACACACACAGACAAACCCAAACACACAAATATACACACACACACACACAAAACAGACAAACAGCATATATAAGTATGGCTATATTTTGTAATTCATAACTTAATGCTGATTGTACATTTTTCAAGTTGTGTTTTATGCAAAATAAAAGTAACATTTGTTTAAATCAATTCGCTTTATGATTATGATAACTGATTTTATATTGTTTATCATCCATAGGTCTTAACCCTCAAATGATTCATTTTCCAAAGTGGAAAAGGGATTCGTAAAGTGCATACCTGTTAGATTTCGATTAGAATTACTACACTAGTCGGCATATTTATTTTGACAACATTTAAAATTAATTCAACTCATAATTTGAACCTACTTCACGTACATTTTGGCATTAATGGAAAGGTCATTTCAATTCCGTTTGAATGATACAAAACTTTTCTTAACCCATTAAGTACCCATTGAAAATTTTGAATTTAAAAAAACCTCAATTTTAAAACTTTTTTCCTCGATTTTTTTCAAAAAGTTTTTTGATGCAAAAAAATTCTTCTAACAATTCTAATAGTGACTGCAAAAACAATTTTTCAAAAATCTCTTTGCTAGTATTTTTTATAATTTTTTGAAAACTGCAAAAAATGACTCTTTTAACCCCTTTTTCCTACTTTTCATACAAAAAGTACCATTTTTGCAGTTTTCAAAAAATTATAAAAAATACTAGCAAAGAGATTTTTGAAAAATTGTTTTTGCAGTCACTATTAGAATTGTTTGAAGAATTTTTTTGCATCAAAAAACTTTTTGAAAAAAATCGATGAAAAAAGTTTTAAAATTGAGGTTTTTTTAAATTCAAAATTTTCAATGGGTACTTAATGGGTTAAGAAAAGTTTTGTATCATTCAAACGGAATTGAAATGACCTTTCCATTAATGCCAAAATGTACGTGAAGTAGGTTCAAATTATGAGTAGAATTAATTTTAAATGTTGTCAAAATAAATATGCCGACTAGTGTAATCAATTTGATTATTTTTGGAAATAATCGTAGTGAAATAATCACTGTTGAAAAAGTTGTGATTATATAATGATTACGATTACAAAAAATCTGAAATAATCTAAAATTATTACAACTATTCAAAAATAATCAAAAAATCAAAAACAATCAAAAATAATCTTTCTGATTATTTCGGAATATTTCTGATTTTTTCTGATTATTTTGGCTACTTTGATTGTGAAAGTTTCAAATACACCCAGGGAAATAAGTATATGTGGGTGATGTTATTAAAAAAAAATATACTTTAAACACAAAAGATTTGATGCAGATTTCTTAAAATATTTTTATCATTTAGTTTCCGTTTGAATGACACAAAAATTTTCTTAGCCCATTAAGTACCCATGGAAAATTTAGAACTTTTGTAAAAGTGTTTTTTTTTCACTTTTTTCCTCGATTTTTTACCAAAAATATTTTGATGGAAAAAAAATCTTCAAACAATTCTAAGAGTAACTGCAAAAAAAATTTTTCAAAAATATTTTTGCTAGTATTTTTTAAAATTGTTTGAAAATCCTAAAAATGGTCATTTTAACCCATTTTTCCTCATTTTCATGCAAAAAGTGCATTTTTTTCAGTTTTCGAAAAATTCTAAAAAATACTAGCAAAAATATTTTTTAAAAATTTTTTTTGCAGTTACTCTTAGAATTGTTCCAATAATTTTTTTGCATCAAAATATTTTTTGTGAAAAATCGAGGAAAAAAGTTGAAAAAGTAGACTTTTGCAAAAATTCAAAATATTCCATGGGTACTCAATGGGTTAAGGAAATTTTTGCATCATTCGAACGAAAATTAAATGACCTTTCCAAAGTTATATAATAAGCTATTACTTTCTTATTTTAAGTCAAAATATTACATTTTTAAGGCTTTGCAAACAATTACTTGACAAACTGTACATACCTAATAATATTCCATATAAATAAAACTCTTAAAACCTAAGGAGCTTGAAATTATGTATATTAATCATTCCTTACATTTTTTTTTTAAATACAATGAAAAAAAACGTTTATACTTTGAGCTTATTTAGTTTTAAACATTCGTTTATAAAGAACCTTTGCTGCTTAACAGATGCTACAGATAAGTGGTCGCTACAGCTTAACAGACTCTACAGTTTATTAGTCGCTACAGCTTACAGACGCTACAGTTTAGTAGGCACTACAGCTTACAGACGCAGCTTAGCAGTCACTGAAGTTTTGTGCGTGGTTTTAAAGTTTAAAATTTAAACTGTAATCAAACTGAAATATTGCAAATAAAAAAAGAAAAACAATAGCATTTAAATTTATGCTTTGGAAATACGTGTATTATTATAATAGGTAATACCAATATATTGAACAGCAATTGCCCCCACCATGAAAATACATACGAAAAAACAAATATAAATCTAACAATAATAAATATGACAATATTTGAGATAAATCGGATACGAAATCACATGTAATAGTATATTGCTACTGTTATCTATGGCACAAGTCGTGCATGCACATCATCGCTTCCGAAATCTCCGCCGTAGAATCCGGGGGCGGAGGCATCATGGCCAGGACTTGCCACCACGATGTTCGGGACTCGGCTGCTGTCTCTCCGTTCGTTGACCATCGACTGTATTTCGCTCGCCTGTTGAAGTTGAAGAGAAAAATAACAATTAATAGTGTATATAGTGTATATTTAAGCAAAAGAAGTTAGATTGCTACAGCAGAGTGTGCTCGACAGTGAGATACCCTTTAGTCTATCCAAAAACTGAATCAGGGATCGCAAATAACATTTTTATTGTTAATTTAAAATGTTAAAATTTTGTATAATTCGTTCTCAATTTTAACCACCAATTGATATTAAATTGATATTGATATTGTTGATTTAAAAAAAAAGCTAAAGTTTTGCAATAAATAATTGTTGCATATAAGCGAATTAGACAGAAGATAATGGGCTAGAAGATGCCTCCTTTTGCCAGTTACAATCATCGCCACTAGCTGATTAAACCAGGGACTGCAAATAAGAGTTATGAATGCTAATTTCAACTAAAAAAATCAATGTGATGGAAATATGCTATAGTAAAATGGTGTACACCAAAATTCCTAATTCACTCGGAACTAACGATATCAGCCAAAAACTTCTATTTTAAATTCATAAGATATAAATCAAATTTAAATCCTTTTGTGAATTTGTACTTAAAAAGTCAAAAATAATCGTTAAAATTCCATTTTTTAATACAAGTTGTGAAAGATTTTTTTAATAAAAATGAAAAATAAGAGTAATTTTTGATTTTTATTTTAAAAGTTACAAATAAGAGTTATTCCGTAACTTTTATTAAAAACTTCAAAAAATAAAAGTTAAAGTGATACTATTTTTTAGTATTTTTATGATTTATAGTCTATTTTTAGTAATTCTAGTATCAATTGGTATTTTGTTTGCCAATAATCACTTCAAACAAATATTACTGCAACAGAATATAGAAGAAAAAATGAAATATAATATAAAAAAAAGTCGGATCCTTAATTTCGTCCTTAAAGGACAAGTGAATCATATGAAAGCTCTCGATCAAGAATATTTTTAAATTTTGGTAATACACCTCTTGGTTCAAAAGATATTCACTTTAACTTTTATATTTGATTTTGAAAATAAAAGTTACGGAATTACTCTTATTTGTAACTTTAAAAAAAAATCAAAAATAACTCTTATGTTTTATTTTTACTGAAAAAATCAGAAATAGGGCTTATTTCACAACTTTTTATAAAAAATTGAGTTGAAATGATTATTTTAGACTTTTTAAATAAAAATTGAAAATAATTGTTATTTCGTAGCTTTAAAATAAAAATTTGAAGATAATTGTTAATTTTAGAGATGGGCGCGGGCCTCATTTTTCAGGCCCGGCCCGACCCGAGCCCGAAATTCCCGATGGAAAAAAGGCCCATGCCTGCCCGATACTTTTTTTATAAGGCCCAAAACCCACCAAGCCCGACCGAAAAATTAAAAAAAAAATGTTTTTTTTCCAAATTTGAACTTAGCAGCCTAGTTATTTTTTCGCACAAAACATTTCCAGATGTGGAAAATCGCCTTTCACTACTGGCAGATTCAAATCGCATCGTACCAATAATTGAACTAGCCTATTTAGTCATTTGTGAACTTTGTCTTTCAAAAATGCAATAGATTTAGGCGTGTTCCGGGCTTTAAAGTTAGGCCCGAGCCCGGCCCGGCCCGACCCGAAGTGAGATTTTTCGGCCCGAACTCGACAATTTTGTAAAAGGCCCATGGGTGCCGAGGTCCGACCCGTCCCGTGCCCATCTCTAGTTAATTTGCAATTTTTATTTTAAAACTTATAACAGTTACGGTCCCTGGATTGAACTCTTATACCAGCTTAGGTAGACTCTAATAGGGCAGTTGTTGATGTTGTTGTGATGCTCCCGAATTCAGATTTCGTGCCCACCGCTGTCTTATACCCATTGTGTATGGGGTATGATACTTACTCTTGTGTTTTCGAGCGACATTTCCGTAGCCAGCTCGATGTTCTGCGTGTGCTTCTGTCGCAGTAGTTTCTGCAGGACAGTCGGGACACCAAACTGAAGTGTTTCCCGCTCGGTGGTGTATGAGGCAGCTGTGGTGACGGTGCTGCTGCGCCTGGTCGTGGCGCTGCTGGTACTGAGGCCATCCAGTTCGTTGGTGCTGTTGGATTCCTGGATCGATTTGCCGCCATGTGTGGCCAGAGGATTCTGGAAATGCAGGTTAATGTTGAGATCGCGATGACCCCGCTGCCGATACTGATAGTACCCAATGCCCAGTGCCGCAACAACAGCTGCCACAAGCAGCAGCAGGATGAGGAGCCACCAACCTAATCCACTGCTGCTGCTGCTGCTGCTGCCCTCATCATCGTTCCCCTCCGCTCCCAGTTCGCTCATGTGCAGCTCATTGGTGGTGCCATGGGGACAGTGCTGCAGCTCGGCGACCACCTCGTTGCCACACATGCACTCGTAGCCATAGTTGGCCAGGACACACATGCCCGAGCAGTGGGCGTGCTGGCAGGGATTCGTGGCAGCCGGCGGTTGACGTGATCGGCCGGCCACAACAATGTCCTGGGCATTCATCACGCTCAGATGGATGGCCGTGCAGCTGGGCTGATTGTAGAGGCGACAACGCACTAAATCCTTTTCGCCCATGTTGACAATGTACGCGTGATTCTCGTAGATGCTCAGACCCGTCGGTTGCACCAACGCCGCGCTCTTCTGGAGCAGCACACGTGGCCGACTGTCCCGCACCCTGTAGCTGATCACCGAGAGTGAGTGGCTGTGCAGGTCGACAAAGTAGAGCAACTGCTGGTGCGGATCAACGGCAATGGCCGTCACATAGCTGCGCTCCATGCGCACCAACAGCTCCCGCCGACTGCCGTCCAGTCGGGCCATGTGCAGCTCCGTCAGCGGCTGGCCAAAGCTTTCGGTGCGCACGGCCGCATAGAAGATCCTCGCCAGATGTCCGTCCACGGCCAAGGATTTGAGCGTAAAGTGTCCTTGCAGCTGCAGAATGCGTCCGCACATCTTGGCCCCAAAACTGCAGACACTTATCTGCTGCGGAGCATGTCCACTGATCACATACACGTTGCCCGTGGTCCACTCCACGGCCATCTTGCTGGGCGACGGCAGCGACAGCGCTGCGATGCGACTGTGGTCCAGCATATCCATCTGATAGATCACATGCTGCTCCTCGCTGCTAAAGTAGCCCAGGTGACGCAGCATATCCACGTCCAGGCCACTGATGCGCGTATCGTTCGCCGACCAGGCCACCGACAGCATCGTCGGGTGCTCGCTGAGATTGCGCACCTCGTTGTAGCTGGTAAACAGGAAGGTGGCGCCGCCCTGGATGCTCTTGCAGCTGCTGCGATCCTGGCGCAGCATAAAGTCCGCATGACACTGGCACTGGTAGCTGCCCGGCGTGTTCTCGCAGAGCTGGGCGCACGGCTGCTCCAGGCACTCGTCAATGTCGACGCAGCTGCGCTGATCCGTGTCCAGCCGGTAGCCATCGTGGCAGTGGCAAACGGCGCCCGCCGGCGTCGCCCGGCACTTGTGCTGGCAAATGGACTTGCGGCAGGCGGTGGCACACTGGGGTCCCTCGTCGTTGCCGTTGCCGCAGTCGGGGAAGCTGTTGCACACCCGCGACATGTCCACGCACTCCCCGTCGTGGCAGTCAAACAGATGCGGCTTGCAGGCGCGTCTGCCGCTCGGAGCAGCATAATCCCCGTGCGTCGCATTCTTCTGGTAGTGCTCACAGTTCAGCTCGTCGCTGGCGTCGCTGCAGTCGGGCTCGTTGTCGCAGCGGAAGTCGAGCCGGATGCACTCCTTGCTCCGCGCACACTGGAACTCGCTGATGCTGCACATCTCGCCGCAGTTGGCCTCGTCCTCGCCCCGGGGACACTCGGCGGTGCCGTTGCAGCGCACGCCCGGATCGAGGCACAGCTGCAGATTGCTGGCACACTGATACATGGGCTTCGCCAGGCTGCCGCACGTGATGTTCACCCCGTTGACGCCGTTGACGCCGCGCTGCTCGCAGTTGAGCTCGTCGGTCAGATCGCCACAGTCGTTGTGGCCATCGCACACCAGTCGCCTGTCCACGCACTGGCCCAGCAGGCAGCGGTGCATGTGCTCCGGACACTGGCGCTGGCCGCACTTCTCGTGCTCGTCGGACGCATCGCTGCAGTCGATCCGGCCGTCGCACTCCCACCCACTGGCTATGCACGATCCGCTGCTGCACTGGAACATTCCGGGCTCACACTTCGCCGCCGTGGCGCAGCCCAGCTCGTCCGAGTTGTCGCCGCAGTCGTTGGTGCCGTCGCACACCAGACTCGAGTCCACGCACTTGCCGTTGTCGCAGGCGTGCTGGTGGGCGTGGCACAGCTTGGTCCGATCTGCAATCGCAATCCAATATGAAACATTAATTAGAAAAAAAAAATATGATTTGATTTATAAAAATTCTAATTATTTGCAACTCTTATTTTCAATCCAAATAAATTTAATTGCCAATTTTATTTTAAAGTCAATATTTTGACTATAACATTTTATTTGCAATTGAAATTCAATATCAATATCAATATCATGAACTAGAAAAATATATATGTTTTTGATTTCTATTGAATAAATTAATTGCAGCTCCTATTTTTAATCAAACTAAATTTAAACCCAAATTTTATATTAAAGTCAATATTTTTATTATTTCATTATTATTTAGAAAACAGATTTGAAATTATAAATTGAATATCTGCAATCTCAATTCAATATAAAACATGAATCAGAAAAATAGAAATGTTTTTGATTTCTATTGAATAAAATAAATTTAAAACCATCTTTATATCTTCAAGTCAATATTTTTGCTATAATATTTTGTTTTAGAAATCAGATTTGAACTCATAAATTGAATATCTGCAATCGCAGTCCAACATCAAACATGAATTAAAAAAATAGATATGTTTTTGATTTCTAAAAATTCCAATTATTTTCAAATAAATTTAAAAAGTTTTGAAAAGTGACTTTTACATAAATTCGAAATTTTCGAAGGGTACTTAATGGGTTAAGGAAAGTTTTGTGTCATTCAAACGGAATTTAAAAGACGAAACAGTAAAAAACAGGGAGCATACTTTAAGCTGTGAGCCACCGTAAATGACTTTTAATATTTTTGGAAAACTTTTCATTTTGATTTTTATTAAACAAATTAATTTCAACTTTGATTTTTAATCTAAAAAAAATTTATTATGAAATAATAGCTGAATTTAAATTAAAAAATTTGATTTTTAATCTTATTTTCAATAGCTTTTTACTGCATTTCTTTTTAATCAGATTTGAGCTCATAAATTACCAATAATATTTTTCGAAAACTATTCATTTAGATTTAATTAAACAAATTAATTTCCACTATGATTTGTAATCTACAAAAATTTTAAAATGAAATAATAGCTGAATTTATATCAAAACTTATTTTCAATTGGTTTTTATTAAATAAATTGTTTTTAAAATCTGATTCGAACTATTAAATTACTACAAATATTTTTGGAAAACTCTGAATTTTAATCAAAATAAATATGTTATGAAATATTTTAACATTAAATTCCAATATTGATTTAAAATTTTGATTTTTAATATTATTTTCAATGAAATTATAAGAAATCAGACTTTAATATCTTAATAGACTTAATTCTTATTACAAAATTAAAAAAAAAAAATAGTTCAAAAACATTTTTATCTCATTTGCATGAATGAAAAAATTTAGATTAAAAACTTGAAGATCTCCAATAGAAAATACAAATGTTTTTCAAAAAAATTCCAAAATTCACTTAATTTATAGAGATATGTGGACAAGACGTGCGGACAAAAGTTGCATAATAGCAATGAAAATAATAATAATGCATTAATTCATTCATTGATGATTATTAAAATGTTGATAAGTTTAATAAAAACGAGTATAATTAATATAGGAATTATAAATGAAAATAATAATATATAATATCATTCATTAATAGTCATGATAATGATAATAAAATATTATTAAAACCATTTATTGATGATTATTAAAATGTTGATCAATTTAATAGTAACGAGAATAATTGAAATGACCGTTAATCGGAATAACCAACGTTCTTTGGACATACCGAATTGAGCGCAATGTTGCTCGTCGGAGTCATCATTGCAGTCCTTGTGGCCATCGCACCGCCTGCTCTTGTCCAGGCAGAGTTCTCCGTCGTGGCAGGTGAACTCGGCGAGTCCGCACTGGACTTTGGTGCGCCTAATGGCCTCGGAGGGATCACAATTCGACTCGTCGGAGGCATCGGCGCAGTCCTTGTGGCCATTGCAGCGATGGGCCATGGTGAGGCATTCGCCGGAGGATCGGCAACGGAACTCACAGTCCAGGGCCTCGGTGCAGGTTCGATTGTTGGCATCGCGATACACGAATCCGGCGGGACACAAACAGGCGCTGCCAAATTGCCCGGCGCTGACACAGACATGGGAGCAGCCGCCGTTCGATTGCTGGCAGGGATGTGCAGCCATTGCGGGATTCACACGACCGCTGGCCGCCAATGGAATCCGACCCGGAGGCGTCAGGTACGTGGTGGGTCCAAATCGATGGCTCGTCTCGATTTCGATGCGTTTATGTGGCCCCATGTTGTTCTTGTGCGTCCAGAAGATGGCCGGGGTGTTCAGCTCGGTCCAGAAGAGATCCTGCTCGACCAGGGCCAGGGCGTGGGGTCGTCGGAATCGGCCACTGAACGTCTGCTCACTCGTCTGCCGATAGTCGGTGAAACTGATGCGATTCACGTCGCTGTCCGACCAATACAACGTGTGCGTCTCATGATCGCTGACAAACTTGATGTCGTCATCGCCCAGATCGTCCTCAAAGACGTGCGTCTGGGGGCCAAGTCCGCTGAGCGGCAGTCGATCAATGTGCGTGTGTCGACGCGCCTTGAGGGCGACAAACATGAAGCCCTCCGCTGGCATCACACTCAGCCCAATGGGCATCTCCTCGCCGGCAAAGAAACGCACCAGCGCCCGTTGTCCCGTGCGCAGCGAGAGCAGCTCGATCACATGCCGCTCCGTGTCCGCCCAGTACAGATTGTGGGCCAAATGATCAAAGGCCAGGGCGCTGACGTTGCCAATGTTGCCCGAGACGAGACGCGTGAGTTTCTGCGAGGATTCATGGGGATCGTATTGATAGAGCGCCCGCTGCATGTTGTCCGCGATGAGGAGCGTGCCATTCATCGGGTTGTAGACCATCTCGCTGATGTGACAGGGCAGACTGTGCGATGAGCTGACCACGTGACGGCCGAACGACGTGTGCTCAATCTCCAGCAGCACCTGACGCAGTCCAATGTAGAGACGCTGCTTCTTCTCCGTCTGGCGGCACTGTCGCTGATCCGCGGACAAGGACATGCCGTCCGGACAGGCGCAATTGAAGCCGCCCGCATCTGGTTCGGCGAGCAGACAGAGATGCGAGCAACGAGCCGTCTCGCAGGCATGTGGCATTTGCGGCTGCTTCGATGGATGATAGACGTGGACCGCATAGATGCTGCGATCCCGCACCAAGATGCGATGCTGTTTGCCCGAGAACTTGTGGCAGGCGTGCACACTCTTGGTGCCCCAATCCGACCAATACAACTGATCCTCAAAGACGGCCAGGCCATATGGATGCTTCAGAATGCCATCGAGCACGGTGCGACGGGCGGTGCCATCTGGACGGGCCGTCTCCACGGTGCCCAGCTTGGCGTCCACCCAATAGATGCGCTCCTGATGCATATCCAGGGCAATGCCATTGGGCCAATGGATATTGTCGCTGACAATGGGACGCGATCGTGTGCCATCCATGGAGGCACGTGCTATCATTGGCTTATTGCCCCAATCCGTCCAGAACATCTGGCCACGCTGCGGCCACAACGCCAGTCCGCGTGGCTGGTGCACATCCTGGGTGACGAGGACCACACAGGTCAGGGCGTCACTCGAACAGACGGCAATGTGTCGCATTATGTTGTCCGAGAAGTAAATGTTGTGGGTCAGCCAATCGACGGCCAGATCCTCGGGTGCGTCCAGGCCCGAGGTGAGCAGGACTTCCGCATTGGAGCCATCCCGATGAGCCCGCACAATGCTCTCCCCTTCGTTCTGTATGTTGGTCCAGTAGATGTGCTCGCCGTCGTAGGCAACGCCAATCACCTTGCTCAAATTGCTGGCCACGGTGAAGATGTGATTCCGTTGGTATGATGCAGTGTGTGGTTGCAGGTGCATTCCCACCACAGCCACCTGGGTGGTGTACAACAACAACGGCGGTTGCTTTGTCCCGGACACAGTGTCCGTGTCCGTGTCCGTGGCATGACAGGTGCGATTGTTGGTCGTGTCCAGCTCGTAGCCCACATCGCAGGCACAACGAAATCCGCCCGAGGTGTTCTCGCAACGCTGACTGCACAGATCATCGCGGTCCTGGCACTCGTTGATGTCCTCGCACTTGTTCTGATAGCCGACCAATCGGAATCCGGACGGACAGTGGCATTCGGGTCCACTCGTGGGCATCATGTGGCAAGTGGCGCCCGGTGGACACTGTTTACTGCTGCAGTCGGGCTTCGCATGGCAACTCTCGCTCTCGTCGCTGCCATCCGAGCAGTCGGAGGCGCCATCGCACACCTTGGACAAATCCAGGCACTTGAGATGATTGCGACACATGAATTTACCCAAAGACGGCTGACAGAGGTTAACTGGAAAGTTACATAAATGTACATATGTATGTATAATTGTTTAAAATCATTAAAGAAATAAATAAGTTAAAGCATCAATAACGGACTATTTCAAATAAACTTTAAGGCAAGCTAAATTTATAGAGTAAGCTTAACACCAGGGATTAAAACCCTAATCGAAACCGTAACCTTTAACCGGTTAAAACCGATTGAAATTTAAAACCGTAACTGAAACCGTAACCGAAAAAAAAAGATTTAATTTGACCGAAACCTTAAAACCGAAACTCTGTTAACCGAAATAACCGTTTAGTAACCGTTTCATTTATCAAGGTTAGTTTCGGTTTTTATTAAAAAAAAGTTAAAAATAATTTAAAACGAAAAATTTTGAGCTGTTTTGATATTTTTCGACTCATAAGACTTGTTTGCATGTGCATCAAGTTATCTAAACACTTTCGAAAAAAACAACGTTTAAGGGATGGATAATTTGCTGTAATTATCCGTAATTTATTCTTATTAAAAAAAAAAAAAAAAAAAAAAAATTAATTTGTTCACGAATAAATTACGGATAATTAATGGCAAATTATCCATCCCTTAAACGTTGTTTTTTTCCAAAGTGTTCAGCTAACTTGATGCACATCTTGTTCGATATCTCGGATAATTGTTATTAGTTTTGTTTTATTTTTGATTTCCTTTCTTATTTTTAATTTTAAATTTTCATTTTTGATTTTAATTTTCTTATGCTTAATTTAGAAATTTTATTTTTGATATTCGTGGTTTAATTTTCATAGCACTGAAAAGCGCAAATAAAATTAATTTTTTAAATAAAATATTAAAATTGTTAAAATGTAACTAAACAACATCAAACCTAAGAATATTTGAAATAAATGTGTGAATGAAACATTAAGAAAGTAATGCCTATTTAATTAACACTATTATATTATTAACATAATTATATTTTTGCGAAGAAATTTATTTTTTGTGAATCGACATACAAAAACCGGTTCCCCGTTACGAAACCTTTATTTAAAGATTTTGCGTAACCGATAACCGAAAACTTAAATGCGAACATAACCGAACCGTAACTGAAACCGATATTCGTTTCGGCTATAATCCCTGCTGAACACATTTAACAGTACATGAATACAATAAAGATCCCACACTCTACCATGGTGAAATGCATAACAAGGTGACGTATTCACACTACCTCGATTACCTATGGTGGAAATAACTATAGATACACTTTGCCTAGGAACACAACATAGAGACTGTGGTGGATGAGTACGTCACCATGTTAACAAATGCACCATCTGGTGAACGAGTTTGCCACCATGTTTATAAGTTCACCACGCACTCTAGGCTATTTCTATCTCTATGTGTCGCCTCACCACAATCGCGCTCGTCGCTGTTGTCGCCACAATCGTTGACGCCGTCGCAGAGCCATTGCTTGCGCTGCAGGCAGCGTCCGTTGTCGCAGAGGTGGCCGGAGGTGGAGGTGCAGCTGGTGGCTGCCTGCTTGCATCCGGCCAGTTCGTCCGAGTTGTCGTCGCAGTCCGACTTGCCGTCGCACATGAAGTCGAGCGGTATGCAGCTGTGGTCCTGGCACATGTACTCGAACTGGCTGCAGTTGCGGTGGCCAAAGCTGCTCATGCGGCCCGGACAGTGCTGCTCATCCTCGCCGCCGGGACAGTTCTCGATGCCGTTGCATATTAGTTCCGCTGCCAGGCAGGCACCGTGTGGCTGAGCACACGGGAACCAATGCGGCTGCCGGCACAGCTTGTAGTCTACGGATAGCATAAGAAATGGATACTTCAATTATTTTAGAGGTTAAGTTCAACACGTTTATACGGCAGATAAACCGGACTTAAACCCAATCGAGCATTTGTGGGATCACCTTGAGCGTCTTGTCAGAAAACGAAAGATTAATCATAAGGATGACTTAAAGAAAGCGCTCTTGGAGGAGTGGGAGAATATACCCCCTAGTGTAACCATGAGCCTTGTATGCTCACTGAGATCCAGACTCCAAGCAGTTTTAAACCCCACCAAATATTGGGAACTATAAAAATGTCACTCTGTTGCGTATAAACTGATTGAATTGGTTTTGCATACATAATTATTTTTATGTATTTTTTAGGGTATTCTTTGTTAATATTCAGATAATTAGAAGAGTTTGCTTTTTTTTAATGAAGTTCCTAATTTATATTTCAGAAATATATCTACTCATTTCTTTTAAATGCATTGCTGTTATGTTTTTTCATTGCCTAAAGTTTGGTTTGCCAACTGCATACAAACTTTATTGATTCACTGTATGTGCATACAGTGGCTCACAGCTTATTTCAACCAGCACAAAAAGCAACTTTAATCAAAAGTTTCCATTACAAATTACGAATATACAAACCTAATCAAAAGTATTTACAGAAAAGTAAAGTTGAATATTTTCTTTAAATTTTTTTTTGAGTTTTTGTGAAAAACAATTTTTTCAACTTTTATCCTCAATTTAAAAAAAAAATGTTTTGAAGCAAAAAGTTTCTCTAAACAATTCTAATAGTGAGTGCAAAAAACAAATTTTCAAAAATCTCTTCGCTAGTATTTTGTATGATTTTTTGAAAATTGCTAAAATTTACTATTCTAGCCACATTTTCCTACTTTTCATACAAAACTTTTCTGAGATCATCCCATACAAAAAATCATTAAAAATACTAGCGAATTAGAATTGTCTAGAGTTTGCATTTTAATTTGAATATAATTTAATTGATTTGCTATCAAAATTGTAAGCCAACTTCAAATAGTAAGGACGTGTTTTAAAATCACTTCTCGCGCTAAAGTCCAACTCAAATGGAGTTCAGGAAAATGGAAACCGACTTGGTAATTTCGATTTAAGGTTAGGTTCGCCACTTGCCGCATTCCAATTCATCCGAGTTGTCTGTGCAGTCGCTACGTCCGTCGCACATCTTCGCCTGTAAGATGCAGCCTCCGTTTCTGCACTGGAATTGGTCTGCATCGCACCGCGTGTCCGCTGATCCCGTCGAGGCGGCAGCAGACGCACCGCAAATGAGCAACAACACTGCAGGGCACAGGCACAGAGACCACTGCCAGATACAGCTCCACCTCCACCTCCGCCGCTCCCATCCATGCGCATTGCACTGTCTTCGCACATTATTCGTCCGCAAGGTTGCGGCCCTACGAAAAAAAAAAGTGTCCACGTGTCCATTTAAGGTTATGTTTAGAAAATTGCGTTTCTTTTCAATTTCATAGCTTTCCAGCTACTCACATTTGAGTTTCAATCGGTGGGCAGGCGTTTGTGGTTTCAATCACCTTGTATTCTTTCATAAATTAAACATTAAATAAACTAACAAAAAACGTTCAACACTATGGACGAAATACAAAGATCACAGGCAAATACAACGGAAACGTTGAAATGCAAAAAGCAAACTGAACGATGTTCAATTGCATTCCATTCGAATTGGCAGTTCGCCGCCCACGCTCACACCTATACATATGTATGCATGCGTGTACATGTTCGAAATTCGATCAAGTGCCGTTACATCAAGTGTGGCCAGATTAGGCAAGCATTAAAACACACACAAAAAGAAATAAAAAAAAACTTGAACTTCAACATATGTAATTCAACATGTATATGTTTATTATGTATGTACATGCATACAAACACATGTACATATATTGATTTGTATAATATATTCATGCAGCCTGCAGCATTTCGTCCACGCGACTCTGGAATAAGGCTGTGGCCTCTTCCAGCGGCAATTCCATAATACTATCAAGTAGCTCCCAATTGATCAGCGGTTCTATTAAGTTGTTTTTGAGCACATACGCCTTTATCTTGAGATCTAGGCTTCTGAGGGACCAATGAGATCGCAAGCGTGGAATATTAATGCGATAAACAATATCCACGTTGTCATCCAAAGTGCTTGCGTCCACAATTTCGTCATCCCTCTCGCTCTTTTCTTGGAATGTTGTTGTTGTTGCTAAAGTTGTTGCTGCTGTTGTTGTTATTGTTGTGTTTGCTCGACGTTTTCGTGGAGCTCGTATGGGCTTTGGTAATGGACAAGGATTCGACTCGGGCAGATGCTCCAAGGGTTTATAATTGATAAGCCACAGTTTTTCCAATTTTTCAAGCTGAGTTTGTTCGGTGCGGCTTAATTCCAACGTTTCATTGTCGCGTAGACTTGCAAAAACGTCCTTCATAGCTTCCGTAAAAAAGCTCCGGGACTCAGGAATCCAGCACTCATTTGCCGGATTTTTTTTCTTCCTGCCCGCCATTATATTGTCCTAAGTCCAATTGAAAATTTCTGCACGAAGTTTATATTTGGCGTTCAATATATACCATATGAGCAATCAGTGCTGCCGTACAATCAGAAGAAGTGGCAGCGTAATTTTAAAGGTGGCAACATTGTCATTTGACGGGTAATGTTTGAAATTGATTACAATGAACTGCTTAGTGACTCATTTCAAAATTTATTTAAATTTAAGATCCTTAATGAATTAATGATTTCACATTTCGACCTTTGATAGCAAGTAACTTGCAATTTTTTGTCAGCAATGGGATCGCAAACTCTAAACCAGCGGTGGGCACAAAATCTGAACTCGGGAGCTCTACAACAACAACTAACCTTTTCGCGTCTACCTACTTTGTCGATCACCCAAATAATGTGCAAGCAAAAAAAAAGGTCTTCGGCGCGGCGCGTAGCGATGTCAGCGCGCACACACTGCGCCTTTGCAATGTTGTTGTTGTTTTATTGACGGTCATAAATTTTAAGTGTCAAAAATGCCTCGACTCAAGCTGCGAGACTTGCGAGCTGTGCCTGCATTGTTGTTGCTACGGTCATAAAATGCCTCGACTCGACTCGAGCTGCTTGTGCGTTGTTGTTGCTAGCTAGCTCGCGAGTTAAGCGTGCATAATTGCTTTTATGACGGGCTGCTTGTGTGCGACTGCACGGCGCCGAATAAAGTTGGGAGAAGCCGCATAGCTCCCAGAGCCCATGCTGCCCTCCGCTGCTCTAAACTAATGCTAAAAAAATATATAAAAATATTTTTTTTTTTTGGGCTGCAGTTTGTTTAACCAACAATTAATAACTGGGAGATTTATGAGCTACAACTCGTATGAGACCAAAGCGCTAGACCGGCAACCACAAAAGCCATTAAAAAACAAAAAACAAACACGAATTGTCCAAAAAGAACAACAACAAGGGCACTTAAACAAAAACAAAATAACAAAACAATAGCCAGAGTTAGATTTAATAAATATAAATTGTATAATTAAAGAAAAAGAGCGCGCGACGATGTTTACCCCGAAAAAAAAACTTGCTGACGCGACGAACAGTGGTCATTTTGGGCAATTTAATTTTATTAGTTAAAACAATTATTTAAAAAAATTAAAGTTTATTTTCAATATTTCAATAATTAAAAATATATTTTTGATACGAAATTTTTCGGATTTTCCTCATTTTCATTGAAAACAAGCTTTCGAATAATTTTAGAAACTTCTTCGCATTCGACAAATTATTGATTCATATTAAAGATATAATTAGCGACTGATGATACCAAAAATGTATGAATGAGGAAATAAATCATGCCATAAATGAGATCGACAACTTCAGAAATCAATTAGTTACCTTTAAGTCAAAAAAGTAAATTATTTAAACATGGTATTATTTGAATTAATGCGAGCTAAATAGCCCACTGTGCGAACACTGTGCGACGCAAAGTGGGGCCATTGCTCATGTTACTTTGCAAAAATAGTTACTTTTGAACCAAATGAGAAAATTAAATAGTTTACATGACATATGAAATCTACTACTATATCATATAGATACCATAGGAATTAGATCGATATACGCAATTTTAATTTTTATTTAAAAAATTATTTTTTTAAACTTTTTTAAAATAATTTTAAAATATAAAAATAAAACAAAAAAATTTAAAATATACTTTTTTAGGTGCAATAAAATTTATTTTTTTCACAAATTTCAACTTTGAAAGCCCATAAGTAGCATCTAGGAGGCGTGGCACTTTTCTTGAGCATTTGTTTCACCGGCTGTAGTTATTTATAATTTGCCATTTCAATTATTATCTCATTTGGTTCAAAAGTTACGATTTTTGCAAAGTAAAATGAACAATGGCCCCACTGTGCGACGTTTCGCATGACTATGGCAGAGAGCGGGATGGGGAATTGGGCGTGGTATGGTCATAAAAAAATACATCAACCACAAAAATTAAAAAAAAACGACCAAAATGCATTTGAACGAGAGTTTGTCCCACACAAAAGTGGATTTTCCGAGTCCAATGAAATTGGGTGTTGAGCTGCCGATGAGTCGTGGGATCGTGGGATCTGTTAAAACAACAACAGCAACAACAACAGCAATAGCATCAAGACAACAACTAAACAAACCGCTCAACATTTCTAAGCGATTCGGGTTCAGTTATTGTCGTTTTGAGTAATGAGCATTGTCCGTCGACATGTTCATTGTGGACTAAAGGCGTTAAAAAATTAGTTGTAAAATCTGTGCGCACAATATGTGTAGATATTTTTATTTTATAACAGTTTCAGTCTTTTTTAGAAGAGTATAAAATGTCGAGTCGATGCTGAAATCAGCAACAGTCAACCGGCAGCATTCTTCCAGTGTATAACTCCACTCCAGGCACTCGTTTATATCCATACTCAGGACTACAAGTCTCATAAATCCCAAATATGGCAAGTATATTTATCTAAGAACTAAACCAAAAAAAATCCAAGCAAATTTTTGTTTTTAATTTAAAACAAGTGGTAAAGGCTATTGTCGAGCTCCCGACTTTAGGATAGCCGTTACTCATTAAAAAAAAACGTAAAATATTTTTTATTGCATGCTTTTAGGCACTTACATTGCTTGAGAGTTAAATCAGCCATTACCACCTATCTATTTGTCCGTGCTTGTTGCGTTTAAGTAGGATGAAAGCTTTAATTAATAAATAATGTTATTTACCCAAAAATACGTAATATTCTAGAAACGATGCGTTTCTTGAGGAGACGGGAAAGGGGGTGGCAACAATTTAAAACGAACTTGACCTGTATTGTATCTGAAAATCTCTTGAAAAATGCAAACAGTTTCATACAAAACTTTAATTTCGACCGACTGTTCCAATACCACAAAATTTCAGAATATTGTAGAAATATTCGTTTAATCCTGTTCTATATTGCATAAAACTTTCAAATTTATGTCTAGTTTACTTTTTTCATTATATATTCACTACAAGTTGGTAGAAATTGAAAACTTTAATGGGGTTTTTGAAAAATAGAACAAGTTTTTTGAGTTATGAAAAATATAAATAGTATTTTTATGGGCTAAGAATATTCGCTTGTAATTTGTATTGTTTAATTTTGTCTTTCAATTCTTCTTCAGAACTCCATTGGCGTTATCGTGTTGATTGCATCCCTGGCAGCCTGTGCCGCAGACGTCTCTCATCTGTCTCTTTCCCGCAGCTATTTGCCACCCCTGAGTGGTGCTGCTGGATACTCATATTCATCGTATCCCTCGTATTCGGGTAATGCCTATTCTAACGGTGGATACTACTCGGGATCTGGATCTGGACTGGGTCTGGGTCTGGGGGTGGGATCTGGCTACAGCTCCCCATTGGTCACATCCGGTTACAATAGCTATGCTTCTGTGCCGCAGTACAACAATTATGCCACGCCCTCTCGCGCCTATCTGCCGGCAGTGACCAACTACGGAGGTCTGGATACCAAATATGCTGCCAACGGTGGTTATATCTATTAGATAACTTCATCAATCCCTCGGACACTTCGAGCCAATGGAATATGTCTAAGCAATAAGTGTCACATACACATATCCTTGTATTTTATTACCTTTTTTTTGTATAACTTTAAAAATTACCCATTTTTTTACTATGTCGATACTAAGACGCCTTATAACACGAACCAATTGCAAATATAATCTACTAATTGTAACAAATGCTTTTAATCAGGGATTAAAAACCGAAAGGAATATCGGTTTCAGTTACGGTTTCGGTTATGTTCGCATTTAGGTTTTCGGTTATCGGTTATCGGTTACGCAAAATCTTTGAATAAGGGCTTCGTAACGGTGAACCGGTTTTTTGTATGTTTCGGTTTTGAAATACCAGTAAGGTTTCGGTTCACAAAAAAGAATTTTTGCAAAAATATAATTATATAAATAATACAATAATAATTATTAAAAATAAATAACTTTCTTAATGTTTTATTCACACATTTTTTTCACATGTTCTTCAGTTTGATGTCGCTTTTTACAACTTAAATATTTCACTTAACAAATTTATTTTATTTGCTTTAATTTAGTGCCATGAAACATAAGAAAATTAAAATTAAAAATTAAAAATAATTTTTTTATTGGATATATGTAAGACCCAAAATAACCCTTACGGTTACTAATCGGTTATTTCGGTTTACAGACTTTTGGTTTTAAGGTTTCGGTCAAAAGAAAATTTTTCTTTTCGTTTACGGTTTCAGTAACGGTTATACATTTTTATCGGTTTTATCGGTTAAAGTTTTCGGTTTTTATCCCTGCAACTTATATCTTCATATATTTTTTTATAAAAATCTTGAGTGTAAAAAAAAAAAAAAATGTTGAATATTTTAGAGCGCCTAAAAGAAATATGGACAAACTAGTTTTATGGAAATGCCTAAAGACCGTTTAAAAATGAAATTCATAGCTTCAAGAGTTAAAATTCGCGATTAAGAAAATTCCAAAATTTTAATAAAATAAACAACGATTTTTTTTGGAGTATTTCGCATCTAAAGCACACTTTTATTTTCAATGTTTAAATTATTAAAAAAAAAGACAATTAAATTTATCATAAAAAAAATTCACAGACTAATACCATGTCAAACCGTCAGCCCAGAGATCGAGATCGCATTGACACTAATAAAGATATTGGTATCCGCCATTGGAGGCATAACGGGTGCCTCCGACGGCTGCTGGTGCGGAGTATCCATAACCCAGTCCCTGGCTGCGAGCCGAGGCCGAGGAAGCCGCTGCATAGCCACCATATCCTTGTCCATGGGAGGTTGCATGACGAGCTGGAGCGGAGTAGCTTCTGGCGTGGGAGACAGCTGGAGCGGAATAGCTGGCGTGGGAAGCGGGGGAAGGCGCCCGATACTGATAAGCTGGAGCTGCAACCGGAGCATATGACGAGGCTGAGGAGGTGTAGCTGCTGTGAGCGGGAGCTGGAGCGGAATAGCTGCTGTGGGAGACGGCTGGAGCGGAGTAGCTACTGTGAGCGGGAGCTGGAGCGGAATAGCTGCTGTGGGAGACGGCTGGAGCGGAATAGCTGGAGCGGGATGCAGCTGGTGCCAGATATTGGCGAGAAGGAGTTGCCACAGGTGAGTATGATGAAGCCGCGGATGAGTAGCTGCTGTGAGCGGGAGCTGGAGCGGAGTAGCTGCTGCGGGAAACGGCTGGTGCCAAATATTGACGAGAAGGTGCTGAAACGGGCGCGTGAGATGAGGCCGAGGTGGCGTAGCTGTTGTGGGAGATCCTTGGAGCCGAGTAGCTGTTCTGGGTCGCACCCGACGTCGAGTAGCTGCTCAAGGAGGTCGCCGGCGCCAGATACTGACGGGAAGGAGCTGCCACAGGTGCCGAGGCGTATCCGGAATGACGCGCTGGTGCCGAGGAGTATCCAGAATGATGAGCTGGCGCCGATGAGGCAGCATATCCATGTGAACGCCTCGCTGGCGCTGCATAGTGGCCACCAGTTGCCGCTGGTGCGGAGGCATAAGAGGATGAACTGCTCGAGGCGGCGGCGGCGGTGTTGTAGCCACTGTAGGCATTAGCCTGAGGTGGCAGGTAGGTGCTGCCCAAAGGACTGGCCACGCCCAGGGCGGCGAGGCACAGCAGAGCAGAGCATATGGCAAAGGAACGCTGCGAGGATAATCAATAGATCAATGATGCGATTCTGCAGATGATCAATTGCTGCCATCACTTACCATGTCGAGAAGAAGGAACTAGAATTGGGATGCTGCGATGGGATGCGTGCCGAGTCCGAGCGGTTACTGATGCCACTCGAGTCGCGGGCCAACACTTTTATAGCGTCCACAAACAAAAGATTGGCGAGTACAACGTCTATCCAAATACTATGAGTACGAGCAGTAGAAGAACAAAACGGAACCCGAGTTTAGCTCGGCTCTGACATTCTGTTTTCAATTAAACTGTCCAACACAATTTTGAAACCAACATTCAACATTTGTGGACAGATAAACAGCATCGCTTATCAATTCACATAGTTGAATAAGATCTTAAGTAAAATTGCACAAACAAATCATGACTTCAAAAACATATTTAAAATACTCTATGATGATTCTTTGAAAATTCTCAAATTTAATTCTTTCAAATGTTTGAACATTTTTTATAGCTTTACTTTATTTCAGATTTATTGATCACGAAAAATAAAAGTGAAATCAGTTTTTCAGGGATTACAACCCTAACCGTAACCTTTATCCGGTAAAAACCGATTGAAATTTAAAACCGTAACTGAAACCGTAACCGAAAAAAAAAATTTTCATTTGACCGAAAATTTAAAACCGAAAATCTGCAAACCGAAATAACCGATTAGTAACCGTTTCATTTATAAGGGTTAATTTGGGTTTTACATATATCCAATAAAAAAATTATTTTTCATTTTTAATTTTAATTTTCTTATGTTTCATGGCACTAAATTAGTGCAAATAAAATAAATTTGTTAAATGAAATATTAAAATTGTAAAAAACGACATCAAACTGAAGAAAATGTGAAAAAAAAGTGTGAATAAATCATTAAGAAAGTCATTTATTTTTAATAATTATTTTTATATTATTTATAAAATTATATTTTTGCAAAAATTTTTTTTTTGTGAACCGAAACCTTACTGGTATTTCAAAACCGAAACATACAAAAACCGGTTCACCGTTACGAAACCTTTATTCAAAAATTTTGCGTAGCCGATAACCGATATCCAAAAACCTAAATGCGAACATAACCGAAACCATAACTAAAACCGATATTTGTTTCGGGTTTAGTCCCTTGTTTTTTTTTAAACAGCGTTTTGACATTAAAAAAATAAATGGTTTTTTTTTATCATCATTTTTTGAATAGGTAATAATAAATATATGCATAACTTCTTAATTTAAAATAATAAGCAATATGAGTTTTAGTTTAAATCATAAATTAAAAAAGTCGTTATGATTAAATAGTATTCAACAATTTAAAAAAAAATCTAAGAAGAAATTAACTAGCTAATATGCCAACTTTGTAGCACAGTGCTGACGCAGAATTGTGTGTGTTTGGAGGATGCCGTGGAATCTATCTATTTGATCGTTTATTTTTAGCCATGTCCATTTCGGAAGTCACAGAGCCAAAGCACAAGCTCTAACGCAAAATACCTCGAAAGTTTAATTAATGATGCGTTTTTTTGTTTCCTTTTTTGTTTCTCGTACTTTTTTTGTGACCCGCCTGCCCAGAAGTTCATATGGCTAGCATGAAAGAAACGTGAGATAAGTAATCCAATATTGGATTGGATCGAATTGAATTGGAATCCGACGAGTAGCGATAGCTGCGGGCCGTGCACTTGGAAGTTGGAACTTGAAGCTTGGAACTTGGCACTTAATTTTGGCCAATGTTTTGGTTTTAATGTTTGTGTTAGACCCGCGTGTCGTTGGCTAAAAGCGACGATTACTCACAAACGGACATTAATTATAATACGTATACTTATGTATACCTAATGGTCTGACAGTGTTTATTTCTCTGCGTGCAAAGCAAATGAGCAAAAGACCCAAAACAAAAGATAGAAAGAAAAAGAACAGAAAACAACAAACAACCAAATGAAAACAAAGTAGATAATTTGTTTATGGGTGCGTACTTGAATTATGTGCTCAACTTTGCAGATCGTTATCTCATCGGACTGCGATCTCTAGCGATCTCTTTATAAGCACCCATCTCAGCTTAACGGACGGCAGTTCCCCCATTCAGTTTGTCAAGTCAGGTCACCTACCCCTTGACACTTGTGCAAGAACCTAACATTGTCCAAAATACGCTTGTATATTTTGTAGTATCTTGGCCATGGCACAGAGGTATATTTCTACAAACACTTAACGTCTTTTGATAAAGATATACAGGTGTGCTACAGAAATCACAAATGAAAGCGAATTCAGAGAATAGCAATTCGGCTCCGAAAATTTCTCAGTCCCACAGAACTTCGAGTGATTTATTTTTTTTTAGCATGTACACCAACCGTTTCGAACTAGGCTGCTAGGGTTGACCCCTTTCATATTAAATTTTCCAAGGGTTTGTTTAGCCATTTTTTTAAGTTTAACATTGCAGAAAAATAGGTTTTTATTTTATTTCTTTTTTTTATTAATATAATTTAATTTATTTATATAATTATTCATTTTGTATAGCTTACAAAAATTTAAAAGTCACTGGCGCGACAAACAATAAAAGTGACTTGACAACTCCAAATTTAAAGATTCGGACAAGAAATGTGACATTATTCTCATTATTCTCATGGCATCGGACGCCAGTGGATTGAGTGACGATTTCGTTTCCCTCAAACATTTTCAGATGAGTTGACTGTTTCACGGTGTAGCACACCTGATAATGTTAATAAAATTGGCAATTTCCAATAAATTTCTGATATCTTATAAAAAGAAACTTCTTTACGAGGTAAAAGTCTAATTGCGAAAACATTTTCATGCCCCAAAGTTTCTGATATCAAATTTTGTGATGAATAAGAATTTGCCAGAATTTAGTAATACAGGCATGCCACAGAAATCTCTTCCACTTGAATTTCACGTCAATTTCATTTCTCCGTGCCACAGTCCAATCACCTGAACAATTTTGAGTGAAACGAAATCATCGCTCAATTCACTGGCATCCGATGCCATGAGAATAATGTCACATTTTTTGTCAGAATTTTTGAATTTAGAGTTGTCTTTTGCCGCGCCAATAACTTTTAAATTTTTTTAAGCTATACAATATCAATTATTATATAAATATTGAATTATATAAATTAAATAAGAATTAAAATTAAAATTTGATATTCTGCAATGATAAACTTTAAAAAGTTGCTAAACAAACCCTTGGGAAATTTAATCTGAGAAGGGGCCAACCCTAGCAGCCTAGTACGAAAAGGTTGATGAACATGCTAAAAAACCGAAATCACACGAATTTCTGTGGCACGGAGAAATTTTCGAGGTGGAATTGCTTTTCTCTGAAATCGCTTTCACTAGTGATTTCTGTGGCATGCCTGATATTCTTAATTCAAAAGTTTTCGTGTTCGACATTTTTAAGCCTGAAATCAAGCCTGTTGGGAATTGAAATTTTTATTTAAAATTTTTTGGTTACAAATAAATTTCTATAAAAATATAAAATAAATATTGAAATTGCCTACAGATGATAAATGTCGTATATAGATGGGATCGGCCTATTCATAAATTTCGGATGCTTCATATCATTGTACTTGCAGCATTTAAAGGTGTTCCAATGCTTTAGTGGAACCTCTTGGATTGTATTGATGAACTTCTGACTGGAAGTGTGCAGGCGAATCAGAAACAGTTTGAAGTTTCTGTAAGTCAGTTTGCGGTACAACGGACAGTTGAGATCATGGTGATGAGCTATGCCCCGACAGTAGACCCAGAAACGCTGCGCTTCACTGGCTTGATCGTACTTGAGATTAACAGCATTTACAGAAATATCTGATGGCTTTTTATGGTGGACAGTCGCCTCTCCAAACAAGCTGGCATCCCAGAGCATCGCTCTGACTCGATCGTTCGAGCCGAGCTTTCGAATCACTTTGTTTTCTGGCCTATATATCATTGACCATTGCAGCCAGGGTGATACCAAGCGCATGCGAATAGCTGCCATAACGTGTGCTAGATATTTCTGACGCTTTGTCCAGTTGTGTTCCAGCCAGCGTACGGCGGCAAAGAACACTTCGTCCTCACTGTTCACACAAAGGGAATCCTGATTGAACAGAAAAATTACCTCCTTCGCATTCATCCCAAGAAACTCGCTAGATGCGACCAGTGGCAGAAACAACTTGCGAATTCGGCTCAGCAATATGACTATCAGATCATTGCATGGCATCTGGCGTGCCGTCAAATAGGCCATAAAGGCATTTTGCTCCCAGTATCCGTATTTACCACTGATCCCAAAGTTATACCAATACTGCTCCAACACACGCCGGATGTCTAGATATTTCGCCAACGCGTACGTGAGTACGAAGTTACCATCGAATATCAGCTTATTCTTGTCATTGATCAACCAATTGTATACATCGCCCATTACATGCACGGGAGCTTTGTGAGCGGGCAGTTCCAGGTAATGATTGTTATGATCTGTGAAGGCATAGGCAAAATACTGAAATAAATAGCGATCCAAATGTATGAAATTATCTCCGATTTTTAATTCCAAGTTGTCGAACCAAAAGTTACGCATGGCAATGACAAGTAACTCGGATGAAGCTAAGTATATTCAAGAGTAATATTTAAGGATTAATCATATGAGGAAATCACAGCAATAGCTTACTCAATTGCCGGTTGTGTTGTGTAGTCAGTTGTTTAGCCACGGAAATGGTTGAACTATATTTTCCGTCTTTTCCAATTCCCTCAAAGTTGTACAATGTGATCGCCTTCATCATCTCAATAAGCTGATTATTTTCAGCTGTTTGCTGCTGAGGCTTACCTAGGAGACGATCACGAGCATGGTATTTCGCTGCTCTTGAATAGAGAGTACTGCAGTCAACAGGAGCAATATCTGTATAAGACTGCATTTGCTTCTCCAAATCGAAAATGTGTGTCTCATCAACATCTGGCACGGTTTCAGTCACGTGCTTAAAGCAACTGTGCAGCTCTATATCCAACTCATCTTCGTCACAGCTACTCGATTCACTCTGATTCTGATTGCCATCTTCTGCAGGCCTCAGACATTGGTCATTGTCCGTGAAGCATCGGTTTAAAAAACGTGGCTTCTTGCTTTTAAGTTTCTTCTTGATATTGATTAAGCGCGGAGTGCTCGTGTGCAACTCGGTCTTTCGGGGCAGTGTGTAAGTTGATTTGGTTATGTGATTAAGTGACATTGTGCTAAGCTCAAATGAGGAAATTGTAAAAAAAACAAAAACATCTGGCACGAGCCGATTTTAAATTCAAAGTATTACGTCAAAAGTGATTTTAACGTATATTTCCGTGAATCATTACATTTTCGGGTATTTGAATTTGACTTTTTTAACCCCTGATATCAAGCCTTTTTTAATCCTGAATTCGAGAGTATTCAAGCCTGTTATGAATTGAATGTTTTAAGTCTGAAAGATCGATAGCTCGATCTGAGCGGACAGTCATAGCAAATTTTTTCATTCTTCGCATTAAATGCCGATGGTTGGCAACAAGATTTTTGTTTGTATGTATTTGCTTTTGTCTAAGATAATCACATCATCCCACCAACTTTGGTCCTTTTTGGAGTACTCCTGGACAAATTTTCTTTAATTATCGGTTTCGCTCATATGAGCAAAGGCTTTTTACTAGCGACTCGGCCGTTGTACCACTGGCTTCTTATAGTGCGTCCAACTTTTTTGAGCTGAAATGGTCTTTACATGGTCGTCAAAGAGTTCAGCTGTCGATTCCTAAAAATGTTGATGGAAAATTTGAAGCAGTCGGCCGAGAAAATGGATATTACCAACACGCTCAAGTGGATTCAGGACTATGACCCGAAGAACAAAGCCCATAAAGTCAAGTCTTAGTTGGTGTATAACTGTCCAAAAGTCCTGGAAACGCAGCTCCAATCGCCTGACCTAAATCCCATTGAGAATTTGTGGAGTAAGTTGGACCGCCGTGGGCACAAAACGCCAATATCGTTCTTATCCGTGTTAAAGAAACGGCTTAAGGAAAAGTGGGCCAAAATTGGCCATGAATATACCCAAAAAATTATACAAAATATGCCAAAACGCCTGAGTGATACCAAAAAATAAAATGGGATTCATATTAAATATTATACTGAATAGTTTTTCTAGATAAAATAGGTATTATTTTGGTATATAAGAAAAAACCGAATATTAAAGTAACGCAAATTTTGACCTTTTTTTTGTTTTTGTAAAGTTTCTCCTTTTAATTGGAAATAAATAATTGGTAATACTATAGGCTATAATCTACTTTTTTAAAATTTTTGATTATCGTTAGTTTTATACATTTTATTCACGTTTGAAGTTGAACAAAAAAAAAACCGAATATTAATGGGATTCACTGTACATCAGTACAAAAAGTTGTATTATACGAAAAAGTTATTCAAATATGTATATTTCAATATGAATTCATTAGTTGCTTTTGTAAACTGTCAATTCCATATGCTGAGTAATTTCTCAAAAACTTATGACAAATTTCTTTTAATATGAAAAAAAAAAAAAACAAAAATCTATTAATAAAAATCCGTTATAATTTACTGGCTTATTAAATTAACAGGATTCGATGAGCTAATCACTTAATGAATTTATCAAACATTGCATAATTTATCAATATGCATAGACATACAAATAAATATACTGGTGTTTTATTTTCAAGCACAACCCACATCTTGAGTGGTTTTTCAAATGGAATCAAATTAAATTCGCCTTCATCTTCAAATTTATAAAATAATCAAAATTAATTAACAACTTTTGCATAGTGTTAATAAATTATTTTCAAGCATTTTCAGTCAATTTGTTGGCTTAATGGTCACATTAATTGCTAAGAAATGTTTAATAAATTAATTAATTGACGCAACTAACACACGCAAGACACCAACAAATCTGATTATGCATTACTTATTTAGTTATTTATTTATTCCACTATTTTCGCTACTCACTTCATTTCTACACTGTCATCGGGCCAGTAAGAAAACAATCCTCTCAGTCAAGTGGCAGAAATTTATTTATAAATCGAGAAACGACAAACCAAATTTGCCAACATTATTTATTTTTTGTGTTGCCTGAGTTTGTTTTGTGCTTTTGTTTACCCTGTACTCATTTCAACAATTGGGTATGCGAAAATTATTTTAAATTTCGGTGGGCACGAAATCAGAATTTGGGAGCACAACAATAACAACAACATCAACAGCGAGTCTTTTGTAGGTAAAAAAATAGTTGGAAGCAGACGCTGCTCCCGGAGCCACTACGTGCCCACCGCTGGTCTTTTATATGAATCAATAGCACAAAAATGTGAGAGCAACTGCGAAAATAATCTGTAAACTAAACTTAACTATGAATAAAAGTTCATTGTACACAGAGACTTCACATATCAAAGATTTTTTATGGAACATTTCTGATGTTAATAAAAATACACTGTAATTTAATATAGAAGTTGGTATCCCGCATCAATTTTTTTTATTTTAAATGATAGCAAAATACTTTGTGAGATACTTTGTGAGCTAACAAAACATTAGCGAGTATCAAGCAGTCGAGCATACCCGACTTTTACTGCTGAATCTGGGAGTTTTGCATAAATAATTAAGTATAAGCATTTCTGCATATGGGACAATCGCATCACACTGTATGTATGTACATTTACACAAATACATACATTTATATCAGAATATATTTTGTGTGTTGCATTTTTGAGTACGAAATTGAATTCGGGTTAATGTTAATGAGCCTTCCAATAACTTGTTCTGATCGAAAAAGGGTTGGGAGGGGAATGTTAAGAAGCGCATAGAAGGGCTGAAGTCAGAGAACGGTACTCACGGTACGTTGGCCTGATCAGATTTCTGATCTGGCCTCATCTGGTCAATGGTCCGCTTTATCAGGACATAAGTATATAAAAGAATGTTGCCGTCAGTCAGAAGCAGCATTCGGATCTTTTCGCTGCATCGTATTGTATCTTGTATCTTACATATTACATAAGTCATGGAGCTGTCATGGAACTTGGTCGCCTGTCTGCTGCTCTTGGGGCACGTAATGGCCTTGCCAACAACAACAACAACAATGGCAATGCCAACAACAACATCGAAGCCAAAATTGATTGTCAGCAGCGAAGAGGAACCGCTGCCCATGAAGTATCATTTCATTGTGGACCATCGTCCCACAACTCTGGGCCAGAACTACTACATTAAGCCGGGGCAGGTGGTGGGCGTGTTCAGTGTGGATTCGGACATGTTGCAGGTGCGGCACGAGGACAGCAAGCGGAACATCAGCAGCAAGTTGAACATTCTGTTTGTCGCCGCGGTCAAGAAAGAAAATGCGACCACAGAAATCAAGACAAACAACGAATAGTTTTATTTATTTTGTTGCAATAATAAAACACTTAGTTTTTCTCTTAAATTTGGAATATTTCGAGTGATTTTATCAATTGGCAACACATGCCAATATTCAGTTGGCAATGTTGTTCGTAATGTTGCCAGATTGTTTAATTTGCTTGCAGATTGTGCGTAACCACGGTAGCCTCAATTGGCGTTTTTCCGCCAAAACTGGCTCTTTTTTCCTGTTGACGCAATGGCATTTTTTTTTTTTTTTTTCAAATTGGCTCTTATTTTCATCAGTTCAGTTTTAGGTCGAAGTACATATTTATCTTTATTTAATAACATAATCACTAGATTAAGATAAAAATGTGAAATACTTTGGAAATATGTGTTATTGCTTTTAGTGTGAACGAAATATTTTTTATTTAATTAAGGGGAGGTTCTTTTGGATTTGGCCGAAAATCAAGCCAAATTTGAGAATGGTTTGTGGGAGAATGAAAATACATACGAACTTCTGCTTTCGAACTTTGATTCGTTGTTTATTGACGATTAAAAAAAAAAAGTGATTTTTGAGAAATTCAAAATGGCGGCTTAAAAATGGCGGATCTCGTCGACCTCGACTCCCAAAATATCGCTCTGCTTCTTCAAGTGTGGGGCCTCTGGTAGTAAAGTGAAATGAAAAATGTATATAATTTATTAAAATAGATAAAATTTCCTATGGCTTATACCTAACTTCAATTAATTTTGGTGAAAAAAAACCAATTTCATGGTCGTTTAAAAAAAAAAATTAAATTTTTACACTTTTTTTTACTTTGATCTCGTTTAAAAATTATAAATAAACAATTTTTTATGCCAATTTTAGGTATAAGCCATACAAAAAAGTATATACTTTAAAACATTTTTTGAATGAAGGAAATCGGATCAATAGAACAAGACCTGTACTTGAAATTAGATTAGAAAACATGGTTTCGAGAAAAACGCGTTTTAAGTTTTTGGAAAGTGACAACGGGTACGCAGCGCGCGTGACATGGGTACGTTTGACACGCCCTAGCTCAAGAAATACGCGTCGTATTGAAAAATCCTTTGGCACGTATATTCTATACATATATAACTTTCATTTTATGTAAAAAAAAAAAATCGATTTTTTTAAAAAAATCCAAAAGAACCTCCCCTTAAATGTAAAAATAACATGAGCTGCAAACAGAGGTTTTGGCTCTTTTTTAGTCAATTTGGCTCATTTTTTTTATGCTCTCGGCTCAATCAGATATTTTTAAGTGGCAGCCGTGTGCGTAACCACGGGACTAAAAATGTACCATCTCAAAAAAATCGTAGCAATGTGCCGAGTAATAAAGTACCAATGGTACAAATACACCCAGTGTGGCAGCTTCGCCTAAGTGGTTCATAAAAGTGCAAAGGATGGCAACGCTGCTATATCAAATTCAAATCATTTTGACAATTGGATTTATTTATTTGTTAGCATTATTTATAAAAAAAAAAGTAAACAGCGAGGGATTTGTTGGTAGCTTAATGACGTTTGGCATAGACATAGCCGCCGTTGGAGCCGTAGACGGTGTCAATGCCGGAAGAGGAGTGCGAGGAGTGGGAGTGAGAGGGAGCCGAGTAGCTGACAACGGGAGCACGATAGCTGGCAGCAGCGACGGGCTGGGCCTGGACCACAGCTGGCGCCGTGTAGGTGGCAGCGGCCACTGGAGCTGGAGCGGCATAGGAGACGCTGCTGAAGGTGGCAGCGGCAGCGGGTGCTTCGAAGCTGGCGCTTTGGAAGCTGGCAGCGGGGGCGGCGAAGGAGACGGTCTGCTCGGAAGCAGCTGGAGCCACATACGAGAAGTCGCTCACTGCAGCTTGAGCTGGGGCCGTGTAGGACACAGTCTGCTGGACGGCAGCTGGAGCGGCATAGGATACGGTCTGCTGGGAGGCAGCTGGAGCCACATATGAAGACTCAAAGCTGGCAGCTGGAGCGGCATAAGACTTGGCGGCAAAGGTGGCAGCCGGAGCAGTGTAGGACACGGTCTGCTGGCTGGCAGCTGGAGCCACATAGTTGGACTCGAAGCTGGCAGCTGGAGCGGCATAGGACACGGTCTGTTGGGAGGCAGCTGGAGCCACATAGTTGGACTCGAAGTTGGCAGCTGGAGCGGCATAGGTCTTGGCGGCAAAGGTGGCAGCTGGAGCGGCATAGGACACGGTCTGCTGGCTGGCAGCTGGCGCCACATAGTTGGACTCGCTGGCAAAGGAGACAGCTGGAGCAGCAAATGACTGGCTGGAGTAAGTCTCAGCTGGGGCAGCGAAGGAGGCGCTCTGATAGCTGGCAGCGGGAGCTGGAGCCACAAACGACTGGCTGGCAAAGGAGGCAGCTGGAACGGGAGCGGGAGCAGCGCTCACCACAGGCGCGGAGTAGCTGGCGGCGGCAACATGACGGGGCGGCAAATACGTGTTGCTCAGGTGGCTGACATCTCCGGCAACCAAAGCCACAAGGGCCAAAGAAACAATGGCGAAGAATTGCTAAAAACAAAAACAAATTAAATGTAGATCACTTATTAGCCAGAATCTCTGACTGCTACCACTACTAACCATGTCGAAGCTGTTCAGTTGACAAAGCTGGCTATAGAACTAATTTGATGCTGGAGCATCCAAACATATTTATAGCCAAAAAAGTGATGGCATATTGAATGTCCAAAGGCAACAACGAGACGAAGAACAAGAAAGTGACAACTCGAAGCTGTTTTAACAATCATCATAAAATATATCGCTCATTATAAGCTTTCTATGCAACAATAGAACAAAAAAACGAGACAAAATTAAAAAACTGATCAACAATAAGTAATAAAATCAGAGTTCATAACAACACTGAGAGCAGAACAAGCTTTAGTCTCTGCTGGGATCGATATTGATGACGTCCGTATTTACACTCTATACCGAAATTTTTCGTACACTCACTTTTTATACTTCAACAACTGTTACATTTCAGGTTTCTATAGTAAACTAAATTTTTTTTACTGTGGCAGATAATGAGAGTAGATGTTTTGGTTTTGTTCTTTTTCTTTTTAACAATTTGTATTAAATGAAACCTTAAAATTTGCGAATTTTCCATAATTTTTAATAAACAATTTTACCAAATTTTAATTTGATATATTTTAAAGCAGCGGTGGCCACGAAATCCGAATTCAGGAGCACAACAATAACTATAACAACTACAACAACAT
This sequence comes from Drosophila subquinaria, assembly GCA_037043405.1. NCBI lineage: Eukaryota > Metazoa > Arthropoda > Insecta > Diptera > Drosophilidae > Drosophila > Drosophila subquinaria. The sequence goes on from JBAMBL010002740.1 coordinate 77,318, forward strand.
CAACAGCGAGTCTTTTGTGAGACTTCACGCCACCGAATAGGCAAAAATATAGTTGGGGGCAGTCGCTGCTCCCAGAGCCACTGCGTGCCCACCGCTGCTTTAAAGCAAATATTCAGACCACATCGTGCAGATCAGGTTTGCTTTAAATTTTTACAAATTAACACAATGCCCACACTTTTTCAAAAAAACCGTGTTTTTTTTTTTTTTTTGGCAATACATACTTAGGAAATAATCAAAGTTAAAATTCTTATAGCAACTGAAGCGCCTAAAAACATGTAATGGGTATCTCATATTAGGCTGGTGTTCGAATAAATGTTGTGCTCAGTGTAGGTTTGATGACTGGCCATTCATTAGCTGCCGCACAACTTCGAATTCTATCTAAAACATGTTTGTTTCTTTTTCTTTTCTCATTTTTTAATTTATTTTCATTTACTTTGTGCCTTATCCCATTTAAATGGCGAATCATGAAGCACGTTATTATTGGAAACTCCATTCATAACGCGATGCGAATTGAGACAAGGTGTGGGGCTATTTTCGGTTCCGGTAATATTCAGAATATACATATACATATATACATCAAGTCTCATATTGGCAATGAGTTGGGTTCTATGCCCTGCAATCAGTCAAGGCGCGACCAATCAATCAAAATGAAAGCATCGAGAGGAGGCAATGTTGCAAATCATTTCGGGATTTTCAGACAGCTTCACAGGCACTGGCAATAATTAATCAACAGCAGGTAGCTTTGTGCATGCATATACACATGTTAATAGTTTATTTATTTTTCAAGTTTTAATTGAGATCGTAGCCATAATTTAAATAAATTAACTTACGTTTCCCTATCATTGTTATTTGTCTTGGGAAATATTTTTAAGTTTATTTTAATGTCCCTAAATTCAGTTATGTTATGTTGCAATGCTGCTAGGAAAAGTGCTGCCAGCCTTTGAGAAGCATCAGGGCTGTAAGAACCAGACAACTGTATGTTAGACCCCAAACTGCATTGCATTCTGTAAAGACAAAATATAACTGTTAAGGCTGCTGTCAAGCTGTTGTGTTAGGCTGCACTGTAAGTGCACTTCTGTTAAGACTCCATTTGCATTGCAATCTGTTAGTATACAGATGCTAAGCCTTAGCTAAATAAAATTCCCAGCTGCTGTCAAACTGTAATAATTTGGTCTTTTTTCTGTTACAGAATATTCGACTGTTAAACTGTAACGACAGTTCAAAATCAAAAACACGAAATGTTAAAAAAACGTTTATTGCGTATTTTAAAAAAAAATGACTGTACTTAAGAGGACTAGGGCTACAATTTGGCTAATTAAATGAAAGAATTAACGATAACGATAACGAGCAACGTTGTTGGCAATAACAAGCTGGATGCGAGTTCGGGCCTCTCGAGAGGAAAACCCGTTCAAACGCATCTGTTTAGTGCTTCTCGTAGACGTAGCCACCGTTGGCGGCGTAGCTGGTGTCGATCTGTGACTGGACATTGGACACTGCGCTGGTGGCGGCCGTGCTGCTGATCAGTGAAGTGGTTGCCGGTGCCGAAACCACAACTGGAGCTGGAGCGGCATGGGCAGGCTGGAAGTAGGTCAACTGCTGCTGGACAGCGGGTGGAGTGTAGCTGTAAGTGGGCGTGAACTGCTGGAAGATCTGCTGAGGTGCAGGCGCTGGGCTATTGTACTGGACCACTTGCTGGGCAGGTGGTGCAGGCACAAATGATTGCTGTAGCTGCACGGGAGCAGGAGCAGGAGCAGGAGCAGGAGCTGAAGTCTGAACCTGAGTGTAAGTCTGCTGATGGGTCTGGATCTCAACGGGGGCGGGGGCAGCGACAATCTCGGGTGCTCTGTAGCTGGTGGTGGTCTGCTGAATAATTGGAGCAGAGGAAACTGGAGCTGGCGCCTGGTAGTTGTAGCCACTGTATTGCACAGCTGGAGCAGCCTGTTGGATGGGTGCAGAGATTACGGTAGTCTCCTGGACAACTGGTGCGGGAGCGGAGTAAGTCTGCTGAACCACTGGAGCGGAGTAGGCTTGCTGAACCACTGGAGCTGGTGCAGACACGGTATAGCTCTCTTGGACTGGAGCTGGAGCCGAATATGTCTGCTGCACCACTGGAGCGGGAGCAGAGTAAGTTTGTTGAACCACTGGAGCGGGAGCTGGTGCGGAGTAGGTCTGTTGAACCACCTGTGCGGGAGCGGTATATGTTTGCTGAACCACTGGGGCAGGAGCAGCAACCGAATAGCTCTCTTGGATCGCAGGAGCAGCATAGGTTTGCTGTACAACTGGAGCAGGTGCAGAGACGACATGACTCTCCTGAACCACTGGTGCGGGTGCAGAGACTTCATGACTTTCCTGAACCACTGGAGCGGGTGCGAAGTAGGTTTGCTGAACAACTGGAGCGGAGTAAGTCTGTTGAACCACTGGAGCGGGAGCTGATACAGTATAGCTCTCTTGGACTGGAGCTGGAGCGGAGTAGGTCTGTTGAACCACTGGAGCAGGAGCGGAGTAGGTCTGTTGAACCACTGGAGCAGGAGCTGATACAGTATAGCTCTCTTGGACTGGAGCTGGAGCGGAATAGGTCTGTTGAACAACTGGAGCTGGAGCGAAATAGGTCTGCTGAACAACTGAAGCGGGAGCAGCGGCGGTATAGCTCTCCTGGACTACTTGAGCAGGAGCTGAGTAAGTCTGTTGAACCACTGGAGCGGGAGCTGGAGCAGAGTAGGTCTGTTGAACCACTGGAGCAGGAGCTGAGACAGTATAGCTCTCTTGGACTTGAGCTGGAGCGGAGTAGGTCTGTTGAACCACTGGAGCAGGTGCGGAGTAAGTCTGTTGAGCCACTGGAGCTGGAGCGGAGTAGGTCTGTTGAACCACTGGAGCTGGAGCAGAGTAGGTTTCCTGAACAACTGGAGCGGGAGCTGGAGCCGAGTAGGTTTGCTCAACCACAGGTGCGGACTCCTGGACCGTTACCACTGGTGCAGGTGCAGGTGCAGATGCAGGTGGAAGGTACGTGGTCTGCACAGGCGTCTGTGTGGCCACAACCGGAGTGGGTGCCTCATAACTGATGGGAGCGGGAGCGGGAGCTGCTGACTGCTGGATAGTTGAGATCGATTGACCACCCGATTGGATCGAGAAGCTGCCCAACGATATCGATGGCCTGATGGACTCAACCTGATGCTGTTGCTGCGGCTGCTGGAAGATCTGTTGAATTTGCTGCACGGGCAGCGACTGGCCGGACACTTCCTTGACGGGCAGCGGTGGCAGATAGCGATTGCCCGATGAGAAGTGGCCTCCCTCCGGACGAGCATGGGCCAAGCCCACAATGGCCAAGGCGACGAAGGCAACGACAAACGTTTTCTGGCACAAGACAAACACATAAAGAAAACCAAGATGAAACAACTTGTCACAATAAACGAATGGTGTGGTAAAAGATGATGGAGATGAGGCGGTGAAGTCACTTGAGATGAGTTTAGATGCGCGTGGGACACGTGAATTCGTCTTTATGATGGCCTGGATCTCGGAGTCTATAAGAGGTGGAGACACCAATGCTTGTTATGCAGTCTCGCAAAATGAAACAAGTTGCAAGGGTAGATTTATAGCTAGATCCTTGAGTTCTGGCACATATATAGTGTGGTATATTTTTGTTAAAAAATCGTTAAGAAATCCTTTAGGAATTTTTGGCAAAATTCCACAGGGAATCCTTGGAGAATTCTCGGCAGAGTTCCCTTAAGGTTTCCCTCCTAGGAAACTCACAATGTTAAATTCCCCAATGATTTTCATACAAACTCCTCAATGATTCCCCAAGCATAGGGAGACATTCCCTAATGATTCACCAGACATTCTTTGATGAATGGAACTGAAGTGTACTGACCAAATTTAGTTTAAATCGGACCATCATCAAACCTTCGGCGTGCCTAATGGCGTGCAAATGAGTGTTAAGCTATCGGTGTGTCAGGGCACAGGATATCTTACAGTCGAGCACACTCGGCTTTAGCCGACTAGAGCCTCCTTGTTGGGCGAATAGTATATGTAGTACATAACTATATTAATATGTGTAGCGATTTATATTATTTTATTTTAAGCAGTGTTTGCTATTCCATAGTAAGTACGGGGTCTCCGACAGTCGAGTATGCTCGACTTCTTGAGTTCCGGCACATAACAAGTGGTATATTTGGAATTTATCTTCCAAACCCCTCGGAGGGTTTTTAAGAAACAATTTTGCACAGCGCTTTTTTTGACAACTTTTATAGACCCCATGTGTCTTTTTAAGTACAGGGTTTTGAAATCCCAAAATGAAACAACTTGTCACAACAAACAAATGGTGTTAAAAAAAAAAGATAAAAAAAAGTGATGTCACTTGGGCGCCTCGCTTACCATCTTGAGTGGAGTTACAGATGCGCGTGGTACACCAAACGAACGAAACCGTATAACTGATAATTGTCCAAGAGATTCGACGAGCATTTATAGTTAGTTGAGATGCCATCGCGCGACGCTGGACATTGTCATCATCATGTCGAACTTGGCCAGTGGTCTGTCTTTTGCGATTCCATAATTGGTTCAGCCCCTCATCTATGTATGTATGTATGTGAATATGTTAATGCAAAATGCCCACAACAAAAGCGTGCAACATGGCTATAAACTCTGTGCTGATTAATAAATGCCCAACAAAAAAAAAGCATAAACATAAATTGAATAAAAGAAATGAAATGAAACAATGAACACAATGTGATAACTGCTGATAAGCAATCGCAACAAATCGCAAATCGCGAATCGGGGGCGTTGCCCAAACATTTCTTTTTGCATGCAAATTATCCCGCTGCCTCCGAAGTGGCGAAAATCTCTTATGCGCTCGCTGTGTACAATTATTGTTTGCCGTTTCAGTCAACTGCACATTGTTGCATGCACATTGTAAATACAACTGTTGTTTGTCTTGTCGCATTTGCTTAAAGTGCGTTGACACCCTGCGCAGCAAACGGGGCTAGCTGATTATGTAAGTTCCATGGCATACTGAGCCATGCCCATCCCTGGTATTTGACATTGATGTTTGATCACTGAACTCTGATCACTGATCAGCATCAGCTGCGTCGATTGACATTTCGATAACAAAACAATGCTGACTAGTGACGTCACAAGTGCAAGCAGAATCAAATCAAAGATTCAAATCGCAATGACAATTATTTTAAAAATAATAGAAATATAAATATGAGATAAAAATGCTATCTTTGCTATTTTATCAAAGAAGTATTTATAGTTTAGGGCAGCGGTGGGCGCAAAATTTGACCTCGGGAGTTCTACAACAACAACCACAACAACAACTACAACAAAAACTACAACAACAACCCTTTTCGTTTCTACCTACTTTGCCTCGACTCGAGCTGCCTGTGTGCATTGTTGTTTGCTAGCTTTCTCGCGAGCTGAGCGTGTCTAATTGCTTTTATGACGCCTCGACTCGAGCTGCCTGTGTGCGTTGTTGTTGCTAATGCCTCGACTCGAGCTGCCTGTGTGCATTGTTGTTGCTAGCTTGCTCGCGAGTTGAGCGTGTCTAATTGTTTTATGACGCCTCGACTCGAGCTGCTTGTGTGCGACTTCACGGCGCCGAATAAAGTTGAGAGTAGCTGCTTAACTCCCAGAGTACAGGCCGCCCACCGCTGGTTTAGGGCAGGGGTGGGCGCAAAATTTGACCTCGGGAGCACTACAACAACAACTACAACAACAACCTTTTTCGCGTCTACCTACTTTGTCGATCACCCAAATAATGTGCGAGCAAAAAAAAAGGTCTTCGGCGCGGCGCGTAGCGCGCACACACTGCGCCTTTGCAATGTTGTTGTTGTTTTATTGACGGTCATAAATTTTAAGTGTCAAAAATGCCTCGACTCGACTTGAGCTGCCTGTGTGCGTTGTTGTTGCTAATGCCTCGACTCGAGCTGCCTGTGTGCATTGTTGTTGCTAGCTTGCTCGCGAGTTGAGCGTGTCTAATTGTTTTATGACGCCTCGACTCGAGCTGCTTGTGTGCGACATCACGGCGCCGAATAAGTATGAGAGTAGCTGCTTAACTCCGAGAGTACAGGCCGCCCACCCCTGGTTTAGGGTATTGAGAAACTCTGATATTTGTGTTATTTGATAAAGTGAAATATGTTGTAATGACAACAAACACACAGAAAAAATTTTATCACATCAAACATGCCCTGGGGTATGTATACAAAATTTGTCATATGGAGACAATATTATAAATAGAGAAAGGTTGCCAGACTGTTAAAAGTATATCACAAATACGAAAAGAGAAACTTAAGAAGTTCACTCACTAGCTACAGTGTAATAAATTTATAAATTTATCATAGTTTCTGAATACCCTAATTGTTACTAGTTTGAAAATCATATAGCTTGTATAATTCATTTAAGACTTTGCCTTACAATACAAATAGGAAATAAGAATACATATTTTATTTTCAGGAAATTGCATTCAAAAATAGTACGAGCTCTGAGATTTTTTCCATCATCCAGTTTTTTTTTAAGATAAGATGGGCTGCTAAATTCTAAAAGTGAGCTCTACAAAAACAGTAAATTTTGTTAGCATGATTATAAATTATTGTGTATAATATAAAATATGTGTACAAAATTTTAATTGAAATCCTATTTTAGCTATTTACTAAAACAGGTCACAGAGCTAGAATTCTTAACATTTAACTAATACTTGAATTCTGCTGTATTTTCGAAAAAGGTCAGCCTAAAAATATTGGTCGGTGCTGCCAGACGTGTACTTGCAAGTGTAAAGGCAGTAAGACAATAGCCAAATGGTGCAAAGTACTTCTTTGGTTATTTTGATTGTTTATTCTTCGCAGCCTTCAAATTGGTACAATTGCCTATAACTTATTGTTCGATAAGGTTAAATTTGTTATGCACACGTTTTGTGGGTGCGATAGCGTTTGTTAAGAAAAATTATGTATATTATTATGATAATGCCAGATCTTGATAGATAATGCGCTATCAGGCACAATAATCGATAAAGAAACGTGTGTCAAAAGGCAGAGTGACAAAAAATGTTCGCACCTGAGGCTTTGCACGCGCCAAGAAACGAAGTTAAATAAATGCAATAAAGTAAAATCGAAGAAAAATGTTAAATCACAATTCAAGTTGAGGGCCTTTAACGACCCGAGGCACAGTTGCCTTAATTATGACAAATAGCCGGATCAAACAACCTTAAGAGGACTGATTTTTGGATGAAAAGGTGGATGTACGATGCGATTATACATACATATATGTACATCATAATTATGCAGAGTCATCAATTGACAAAAACGTTGAATTAACTTGTTTTACAAACTGATTAAAATTAATCGACAAGAGCAAGAAATATCAACAAATAAAACAAACCTCAAAACACACAACTTTAAACATGCAAACAAAAGTCACGAATTGAATAACGTTTAACAATGGAGCTAAGAAAATGAAGAAAAAAAACATAGAAATTAACAACAATGCAATCGAAAAAAAAGTTATCGTCGAACGCAGTCAAAATAAATTTGCATTGAAATAGAAGAGACGAGCTGAAAACTGCTGGAAATATCGAATCGTGTGGGCGATCGAATGCTGGTGTTTGCAATTTTGCGAAATCGAGAGCAAATTTCTTCCTCTTAAGCCTTCCATAAGTAAACAATAGTCCATCTGGGCGAGGGCGTCCATAAAAATACGTTGACGTCAAAGCTGTAATGCAGCGGTGGGCACGCATGGGCTCCGGGAGCTAGCGGCTGCTCCCAACTTTATTTCTGCCTATTCGGTGTTGTTGTAATTTTTGTTGTAGTGCTTCCGAATTCAGATTTCGTGTCCACCGCTGCTGTAATGTATTGAAATAGATTTGAACACATGTACTTATATGTATATATTCTCGGATATTTGTCTCTGAACTTTCGATTTCAACATTATGATAAAATTTGATAAAGTCATCGGACTACAAGATCTTAATTTTTAGAAACAAACTAACTTAAAATTAGTTTTAATTAATTTAGAAAAAATCTAGTTTCAACTGCAAATGTATAGTATTAGACCAGCCTTTTCTCAAAGCAACAAAATTGAAACAATTTTTGACTTGCTCGAGTTTTTTTCGAATGCGAATGTCAAAATTTGTATAAATTACTATTGTGAAAAATCATGCCTAAAATGATAGAAATTGTAATAGTCAAGTTTCCAAATGACTTCCACACATCCCATGAATATATAGTTATTTAAATACAGTTGTTTCTATTAACGTCCTACATTGAAGCCATTAAAGTTGGCTGTAGATCGTAAATGTATTCCAAATTCGAAAATCCTAGTGTAATAGGCGGTATTTATCAATTTACACCAGGGTTGCCAAAAATTTGCACTCACCAAAGTATTGTGGTTTCAAAAAAGTTTCAAGTGTAATAATTCTCAATTGAAGAGTGCTGACGTCAATTAGGTTCTTATTTCTGTTATGAAATGTGGCAACTCTCTGTGGTTTTTACATTTTCGAACTAGCGAATTGAGTTTCTGCAGAATCGATAATTATCGATAAATAGAAACTGCTTATAATCGATCGAGACTAATGACGCTTCTTAGGATTGTCGTTGATGGATAAACACATGTGTGTCTGTGTTTTATTGAGCCCATAACTCATTTGGTTGCCATAAAGCGCTTCCCATTGGACTTGTTTCCACACAATCGAAATAACGTCCGGAGATTTGCATAAGTGACAAACAAACATTTCGTGTGTGTTCATCGTTTATGGTCACACATTCATAAACGAAACACGCGTATACAAATGAAATAAATACAAGGTGATGGCGATGAATACATCTATGTATATTAGGGTGTCCCTTATTTGGTCAAAGTCAATATTTTTAAACGCATATGGGCTAGTTCTGTTCATTAGGTCCTAAAGCACTCAGAAAAATACATTTTTACCTCAATCGGAGTATGATAACCCGTGCCGACTTGGATCGGAAAATTTAAAGATTATATGGGACAAAAATTTTTTTTTTTTTTTTTTTAATTTTTTATTTTTTTATTTTGTTTATTAGGTCCTAAAGAACTCAAAACCAAGTTTTCACCTTAATCGGAGTACGATAACCCATTCAAATTTGCATCGAAACATGAAAAAACAGTATTTTAACACTGATTATACATTTTTCGATGATTTTTCATGTTTTGATGCAAATTTGAATGGGTTATCGTACTCCGATTAAGGTGAAAACTTGGTTTTGAGTTCTTTAGGACCTAATAAACAAAATAAAAAAAAAAAAAATTAAAAAAAAAAAAAAAAAATTTTTGTCCCATATAATCTTCAAATTTTCCGATCCAAGTCGGCACGGGTTATCATACTCCGATTGAGGTAAAAATTTATTTCTGAGTGCTTTAGGACCTAATGAACAGAACTAGCCCGTATGCGTTTTAAAATATTGACTTTGACCAAATAAGGGACACCCTAATGTATATACTTATAAAAAAAAAAGTGTTTAATAATTTATTAGTCTTTCGACTGGGCTATAAAATCGCTGTAACTCATTTGCCGCGCTGGTAAACGTAACCGCCGTTGGACGCATAGATCGTGTCCCGGTTGTGGCTTTTGGGCGCCACCGTTGTGGCTGTTGTCGGTGTAATCCTTATTTTCGCATGATCCTCCGACTTCAGGAGTGGCTGTGACTGTGACTCCGGCTCGTCGGCAAACGGTTGGGGTTGATAATGTTGGCCGGGTATGCCGAAGCTGGGCGAGAAGGGTTGTTGATAGGGATTTGTGGGATCGGGGCCACCAAAACCGGGTGGCATACCAAAGGCCAATTGCATGCCCGCCGAGGGTAAGCCTTGGTTGGTTAGATAGTCGGGCTGGAAGGGGAATTGTCCACCTTGTGGATTCTGTGGAATTGGACCCACTGGAAAGGGACCGCCTTGAGGTCCACCTGGGAATGGACCGCCCTGTGGTCCACCGGGGAATGGACCGCCCTGTGGTCCACCTGGAAATGGACCCCCCTGTGGTCCACCGGGGAATGGACCGCCCTGTGGTCCACCTGGGAATGGTGATCCCTGTTGTCCACCGGGGAATGGTGATCCCTGTGGTCCACCTGGGAATGGACCGCCCTGTGGCCCCACGGGGAAATTTCCATTCTGTAGACCAGCTGAAAACTGTCCAGGCTGTGGGCCCACGGGGAACGATCCACCTTGTGGCCCAGTTGGGAAGCCTCCTCCTTGTGGTCCGCCCGGGAACGATCCGCCTGGGAATTGCGCCTCATTAGGAAAGCCCTGTGGGAACTGACCACCGCCAAATCCCTCGGGGCCACCGCCAAATCCAAAGAACGGCGGATAAATGGGCAGCGGAAAGTTGGGCGGCGACATGGGTGGGGCGACATTACCACCGGTGGGTATCGCATAGCCCGACGGGAGCATCAGACCCGCCGTTGGAAAGTAGGCGCCATTATTTGCTTGCTTAAGACTCACAGGAGCTGGTTCATCTGCCAGCGGTTGGGCGACAGCTTGTCCGGCATCTGGCGGCAAATACTCCTTGGCCAGATGACTGACATCGGCGCTGACCAGTGTGAGGAGTAGAAATTGCAGCAGCAATGGCCACGAGGCCGATAATTTGGTCAGCATCTTTGCGGATCTCTTCTGTTTAGCGGGCTTCAACCTCGAGCGGACGTTGTGGACTGTGGACTGTGCGGCGTTGGCGTTGAAAGTGGCCACTTATAAGACGACGATCATCTGGCAAAAATCTTACGTAAATGCCCGAAAATATATTTCACTTTCGATCACTTTGCATCATAATACCGATCGATGCTCGTATCTGGAGTTCCGTTCCGTTCCGTCCGTCCGTCCGTCCGTTTGAGACTGAACGCTTCCCAAACTGAACTATAAAAATTAATTAGGCAGGCAAATTTTTTAAACTGTCACACAAATCGATTGCCCATTGATTTTGCATAAATCTTTAAACTATTCACTATCATTTCTCTCTCTCTCTCTCTCCTTCTGTCTTACTCTCTCTCCTCCAACTGGTTTGCACCGATAACAAATAGTGGAAATTAACCTTTCTTCGGAGCTTTCTATTACACAATATTGCTAATGCTGTCAATAAAGCAAATGGGAGTTCTGAGGGTTTATTATGCGATGGTCCAAGGAATTTATACACGTCTATTGCTCGTCCGATTCTTGAGTCTGGTTCATGTGTGTGGTTTCCTCAATATAACTCGGAAATTCAGTTGCTTTCATATTCTAATAGACTTCTCTTACTCAATCTTCCCACTTTTACTTACCGTAGAAATGTTCATCCACAAATTACTGCAGGATCATATACGGGGGTGCCACAGAAATCGCTCCCGCTTGAATTTCACTTAAATTTGTATGAAACTTAAGTGAAAATCAAGCGAAAGCGATTGTTGTGGCACCCCCGATAGACTCGGCATATTTCTTGGATAAAATAACTTTCAACGTACCTTGTAGAGCTGTGGTGGGCACGCAGTGGCTCCCGGAGCAGCGGATGCTCCCAACTTGGGTAGACTCTAATAGGGCTGTTGTTGTTGATGTTGTTGTAGTGCTCCCGAATTCAGATTTCGTGCCCACCGCCGTTCTCGGGTAACTGGAAATCCTTTATACCTTCAACGTTGCTCCATTAACTGGGAATTGCATATTCTTTTTCTGTGTTTTCACCAATCCTAGCAACAAATGTTGGATCAACCATGTTCTTTTTCATTTTAGATTCCCCAGAGTTTTTAGTTTTTATTTATTTTGTAATTTATATATATTAATGTATATATTTTTTGATTTTACTGCTTAATTTTAAATTAATTATTGTGTTGGCTGCTTTAAGCCTGACAATAAATAAATGAAATAAAATAAAATAAAACTAAAATCTAGTCGGAAATCATTTTATGGAAAGAAATAAAAAATTTTCAAAAATATTTTTTTTTTTTTTTTTTTTTTTTTTTGAGAGTTGCTAAAAAGCCACTTTTTGTGTGAAAAATAGGAAAAAGGGGCTTTTCAAAAATTTTTAAAAAATACTAGCCAAATTATTTTTTGCTGTAACTCTTAGAATTGTTTCAAGAATTTTTTGCATCACAATATGTTTTGTAAAAAAAAGTTAAAAAAGTAGACCTTTACAAAAACTCAAAATTTTCAATGGGTACTTAATGGGTTAAGGAAATTTTTGCATCATTCAGACGGAATTTAAACGACCTTTCCAAACATATATTTTTTTTACTGTGAAGACTTGACTTACATACATATGTACATATAGTTATAGTTATATAGTATAGAAACATTAGAAACAAGTGAAAACTTTTAAATAAAATTTGAATTTTGTAATATTTAAAATCTTAATCGCCCTTAGCAAGTAATGCTGTCATTTTATTTACCACATTAAACATGTTAAAAAGTAGAAAATTAAATTTTCCAAATGAATAAATTAGAGATTAACGAAAGATAAAATTGAAATTTAAATTGAGCTGGAAGCTATAAAAAGGTTCAAGGGGTATATGAAAAAGTGTTGGCAAAAAATTGAAACTAAATTTTATTAACTCGATGCTTTGTCAAAAAAATAATCGGAATAAAGTACTTAAAAATCACTTTCGCGAAATTAGAGTTGTCGATTTTGATACGAACCCTGACATCACTTAGACTTTCTAAATAGATTTTTCAATTGTAAAGTTTAACAAACCTTTTCTCTACTCAAAAGACTTGGGAAGCTTCTATCAAAAACTATAACTATATCCTAGTAATAATTTTATGCTTAATAGCTTTTCAAAAGCTAATACATAAAAGCTGATGCTGACACGCAAAGCTCTTCAGCAAGCTCAGCATAAGCACATTAAATTTTTACACCATTCGTAAAGCTTTGCGTTAGCTTTTGTTGTGCTTGGAAGACCTGTGACTTGCCCCTAATAAATAATAGGCACATACATATATATATATATACATATGTATGTATGTAAATCAGCACTTAAGCTCGAATTCACAGCTTAAGTGATTCAAAGAAAGACATTAAACTGTTAATTTAAAAAAAGATAAAAATTTAAAAACCGGTTGCAGTTTTTGATGTAATAAAATCATTTGAATTGGTTGGTTTTTTTTTGGTTTTTTAATTATCGATTACACAAAAACAAAAAAAAATGTTAAATGATAGAATATGATAAAATGTTAATTGCATTCAAGTTGATTAGAGTTGTGCACGTGTGTGTGTGTGAGTGTGTGTGTGAACAGTTTGCAGCCTCTTACTTCTTCCTGTAGACATAGCCGCCATTGGAGGCGTACTGGGTGCCCACATCAGCGGACGTATAGCTGCCCGAGGAGGCCGAGGATGTGCTGTAGCTGGGTGCCGAGTAGCTCACGGATGGAGCCGAGTATGTCTGCTGAACAGCGGGAGCGGAGTAAGTCTGCTGGTAAGCTGGGGCGGAGTATGTGGCAGCTGGAGCGGAGTAGGTGTGTTGGACAGCTGGGGCGGAGTACGACTGCTGGACAGCTGGAGCGGAGTAGCTCACCGAGGGAGCCGAGTAAGTCTGCTGGACAGCTGGAGCCGAGTAAGTCTGCTGGACAGCTGGAGCGGAGTACGACTGCTGGACAGGAGGCAGATACTCATTGCTGGGTGCGGAGTAGCTCACCGAGGGAGCCGAGTATGTCTGCTGGATAGCTGGAGCGGAGTAGGTGGCAGCGGGAGCGGAGTAAGTCTGCACAGCTGGGGCAGAGTAGGACTGCACAGCTGGGGCAGAGTAGGACTGCACGGCAGGAGCCGAGTAGGACTGCACGGCAGGAGCCGAGTAGGTCTGATGAACAGCTGGAGCGGCATAAGTCTGCTGAACAGCCGGAGCAGAGTAGCTATGCTGGACAGCTGGAGCGGAGTAGCTAACCGATGGCGCCGCGTAGGACTGCTGCACGGGGGGCAGGTATTCGTTGCTGGGCTGCCTGTTGTAGCTCTGGGCCGGGGGCAGGTACTTGCTCAGGTGGCTGACATCGGCGGCCGCGCAGGCGAACAGAGCGAACACAATGAGGAATTTCTGCAATGAACCAAACACGTAGAAACTGATTAGACACGGCACTAAACACACTTCATGTGCGCACAACACAATTGCACAATAAAAAAAAAAAAAAAAAAAAATCATATTTTGTTAGTTGTTAGTTGTAAATAGTTGATCGCTGCAATTTGGATCCAACTGGGTTACCAACCATGTTGGGATTGATAGCTACAACTACGACTGTGCTGGACGAGCTAGACGCTGAAACTGATGCTGATCCCTAAAGCGAGCCGGCAATTTATAGCGGCAAAAAAATCACTCAGCTTGCAGCACATTTTCAAAGCGAAGAAGAAGCAACGCGGCTCTGCCCAGTTCAGCTCGGTCAGCTCTTAGTTACGGCTACGTCTGCAGCTTCCACTTAAAATACATACATCAAGCAAAAAAAAAACACAGAAAAGAAAAAAAAAAAAAAAAAAGCCGTCAGAAAAGAAGAAAAAATACAGATAAAATACACGCACGCTCTTAAACAAGTTTTACTCAAATTTACAAATTTTTCCGCAACCGATTTTTGTGGACAACATTTTGTGGGCAGAGCATCGTGATGATCATCATCCCAAATCCAAGGCGGCCAATAGAAATCTTAATGCGAGTCTTTTAGCTAATTTTCATAAAGCTCATTAGCGTCGTCAACAGAGAGAGAGAGAGAGAGAAAGAGAGAGGGAGAAAGAGATGGACTAAAAGGGGGCACACCCGTTATTTGCATTGAAGGTCATGGATTTTGGGGCTTCACTTTGGCTTTGAGATTGCGTTTTGTCGATTAGCTTTAATTCAAACCGTTAAGTGAATATTCAATTTAATAAATTAATTGCATTTTGTTTTTGTAAGATAGAAAAGGGTCAAGAGTTACAGTTACTTGTTTAGATGAGAAGGCCAACACATCGCATTCAAGCCAAGAATGCGCAAGTGATTCACATTCGCCTCACACCACGAATCACTTTCTAAAAGAGAAGAAACAGCAACAAGAAGACGATCGGCCTTGAGAACTTATAGGTTTACGAGCGCTACGTACAGCTTTACATAATAATTGTCGACTGTACTGAAAAAACAAGACAAGATACTCTGCGGGAAAGGGGGGAAGCGAGGGGGGAGCGAGGGAGTTACAGATCAACTTTTACTTTGGACTTAAAATGTTCATGAACTTGAAAACGAATTCAATTCAACTCAATGCCTGTTATTTATTTCTTTTAAATTTAATATGCAACATATCGAGTCATAACTGATGAAAAGTTCATTAGGGGAATTTTTGATTGATGCTCGATTGATGACAATTGAACGCAAGTAGAATAATTTGAGTTTTATGCTAATCAAGCTAGAGAATTGCAATATAAATTTGCGGAAATGCAATTGACTTTTTATGCGAAAGCAATTGTCACATTGCTAATTAAACATATATTTTTAAACACTTATTTTTACTTTAAATCAGGGATTAAAACCCTAACCGAAACCGTAACCTTTAACCGGTAAAAACCGATTGAAATTTAAACCCTAACTGAAACCGTAACCGAAAAATAAATTTTAATTTGACCGAAGCCTTAAAGCCGAAACTCTGTAAACCGAAATAACCGTTTAGTAACCGTTCAATTTAATAGGGTTGATAATTTAAATTTTTATTTTTATTATTGATTTTTATTTTCTTATGTTTAATTTTAAATTTCTATTTGGATAAATAAAAAAGTTGTTAAATTAAATATTAAAATTGTTAAAATGTAACTAAACTACATCAAACTGAAGAAATTGTGTAATATATATGTTAGTGAAACATTAAGAAAGTAATGCTTTTTTAATTCCATTATTATTATTTCACCGGTTCACCGTTACGAAACCTTTATTCAAAGATTTTGCGTAACCGATAACCGCAAACCCAAATGCGAACATAACCGAAACCGTAACTGAAACCGATATTCGTATCGGTTTTAGTCCCTGCTCTAATTGCACTTTACATTCTAGAATTAACATACACTGTTAACCAGAACGCAAATTTTGCTGTCCAGTAACTGTTGTTTCAGATTTAGTTCTGTTTTCTGCTGTCAATGCCAAAGCATATCTTATTTTTACGTTTTCATTTTATGACTACTTTCCATTAGCATATTTCAAAAATAATATTCTAAACCGTTTGTTTTTTTGTGATTTTGCATATATATTTTCGGCTCTTTATTTTACTTGAACCAATAACAAAGTTCAGTTTATTTTTGCCAACTATAATTATTGGCAGTTTTGCCAAACACAAAATTTAAATATGTTAACCAGTAAATTTAATTTTGAAGCAAACCGCTTAAAATTAACAGTGTTTGCTTTTCGTAGAATATGATCAATTTATTGGTTTTAAAATTGAAAAACATAACTATATTTTAAGACAAAACGAATTTGACTTGATTTTTTCTGTGGCTAAAGATCTATTAATATTTTATATTTCCTTTGATTTTCCAATTACAAACACAATTTTTCAAACTTGAATGTTTATTGAAAATTCGTCATGCAATAATATCTGCAATATTGAATAAACTTAAGGCTCACGATCATCTGCCGTACCGTGACCAATATTTTGAAATTTTATCACATACTAAGAATTGTAATTCGACATGTTAAGCGCTTAATACCCTGTAATTTAGTGTCCAAGTGATAGGCATGAAACAATTGTATGTTGAAGGTCACAATTCATATATTTATTTCTCTAAAAAAAATGCAATTAAATTAGTAAACATAACCGCCATTCGATCCGTATTGAGTGCCGTGTCCGGCGGAGACACTGGACGAGGCACCGACTGAGTATTTGGGCAGCAGATGAGCTGGAGTCACCGTGTCGCGTCCAATGACAACGGGCACATGAGTCTCGGCATTGAACTCCTCGATGCCATTGGAGACGGGCTCCTGGTACAGATGAGCTGGCGTTATGGTGTTGGCACCAATCACCACTGGAGAATGCTCCTGCTCCTGGACATATTGAGCATGAGCAATGCGATCAGCCTCGGGAATAAACTGCTCGGGAGTCTGAGTATCAGCTCCAAGATTAAACGACTGGGTAGCTGATCCGGATTGCAGATGCTGAGGGATCAAGTGCTCGGGCTGATAGCTGCTGGAATCTCCTCCGGGAATAACCTGAGCTGAAGCAGCTTCCACATGAGCTGCCTGATCTCCGCCAGAAATCACTGTCTGCGTCTGGGTTTGAATGTAGTTGTAGTGGGCAATGCGATCAGCCTCGGGAATAAACTGCTCGGGAGTCTGGGTATCAGCACCAAGATTAAATGACTGGGAAGTTGTGGATTGAGTTGCCTTCAAGTGCTGGGGAATCAGATGAGCTGGTTGATAGCTGCTGGAATCTCCGCCAGGAGTGATCTGAGCTGCAGCTGATTCCACATGAGCTGCCTGCAGATGCTGTGGGATCAAGTGTTCGGGCTGATAACTGCTGGAATCTCCGCCAGGAACCACAACTTGTGCCTGCTCCTGCTCCTGGACATACTGGGCATGAGCAGTGCGATCAGCCTCGGGAATAAACTGCTCTGGAGTCTGGGTATCAGCACCAAGATTAAATGACTGGGCTTGAGTTGCCTTCAAGTGCTGGGGAATCAGATGAGCTGGTTGATAGCTGCTTGAATCTCCACCGGGAATGATCTGAGCTGCAGCTGATTCCACATGAGCTGCCTTCAAGTGCTGTGGAATCAAGTGTTCGGGCTGATAACTGCTGGAATCTCCGCCAGGCAGCGCATATTGACCGGACGACGAGGAGGAGGAAGCGGAGACGGAGGCGGAGGAGGAGGAGGAGTGGGAGGAGGGGGAGTTATAGCTATAACCATCAGCATGTCCCAGCTGCAGATGACTGACATCGGCAGCAACGACGCCGATCACGGCCAACGCGATCACATAGAATTGCTATAAAGATTAACAAAATGAATCGGAGAGGATTTAAGAATAATCGTAGAACTTACCATGTTTAGGGTCGGGGCTTTGGGTTGATCTGTTGTTGCCGTCACAAACGTATCAAGTTTTTATACGAAAAATACCGAAACAAATACAAATACTGGACAAATACTAGTTAGTCTGTCCCGCAAACTGTCTATGCTAATTGGTGGCGTTTATTTTGATTTGAAATCTATTGTTTTAATGAACATCAACGAAATGAAATGCCTAAATGCCAGTCCCAATAACAAATCCCCATTGGGATTGTCTCATCGTCTAGTATCTGGACACAAAAATCTTTGATTAGAACTTCTCTAGACTGAACGGCCTCCATTAATTATGATCTCTCTTTTTCTCCGCTCTGTGTCTTCATTTATTTAATAAGTCGCTAAAAAACACAAATTAGCGCATCTAAACATTATTTTTTTAGTATTTTTATTTCAATTTTTTATTGCATAGTTTTTGTGGTGTCATAATCGGCTTGAAAGAAACCAGTTTAAAGTAGTTGGAAGTCATTGCAAAAGTCATTGAATCTGAATCTGAATCTGTCGTATCAAAAAGCAATAACCGTCTTCAAACCGACATTATTATGGCTTATTAACTCATATTCAATCAATAACTTTGCACAAATCAATGGTTGGAATTAACTTGTTTACTCTCCGTCCCCTATTAGCCAATGAACTAAACAAACAAAAAATGTATCAAGTTGTTTCAGAAAGGCATTTCCGACGTTTGCTCATACCAGATTATTCTAACATAAATATTTCAATGAAATACATTTTTTAAAGTTTCATTAATCTACACTAAAAATCGCAATGAAATGATTTAAAAAGCATAGAAGATATACCCAAAAATCTATTATTTAGTGTGAGATAAAGGAAATTTGCAGTTGTCTCAATTTACAGGGTATATACCATTCAAGCATACGCGCCTGTAGAATTTAAACAAGTTTTTCATATTTGTTTTGAGCAAATTAGCATTATAGCTTTGTTATTTTATTCATTCTTTGCAACATTAAAATAACAGTTTGAGTTTAAAGACATTTAAGTTAGTTTTTAAAATATGCTTTATTCAAGTGATAAATAAAAATGTTTTTCTTTTAAATCAAAAGTCAAGTAATTTACAAATTGCAACCTATATAATTTTTAAAATATATTTTTTTTATTTCGAAAAATTCTACTTTGTGTTGACAGGTTGAAATTAAATGTAAAAAATATTATAGAAAATTTTCAGTTTTCCGTTGTAAATATCGTTTCAATTTTAGTTTAGAAAATAAAAAGTTATTAAAAGTTATATGAACTTTAAATTATTATGTTTCTGCTTTCTTGGATTTTAATCTGTGTTCAAAGACTTAATTTTGCAAAGAGTCAAACGATAATGTTCATTATCAAATGATTATATGGCTGTCATTAATTTCGTTCTTATGGAAAACCTATAATATCTTGTTTAAATTAGACGTAAGTTTTTTTTATCCATGAATATTATTAAATTAATTTTTTGCAATTCAACTGGTTTTGACCAATAATTTAAAAGCCGCGTTACATAAATATGTTAATTTATGCGCTTATATTTTTATATGTGTTGTTTTTATAAGTAGATTTATAAGCAATGCCTTAACAAAGCGTCTCATTCAATTGGACCAGAATAAAGGCTAGAACAGAACATTGACTGACTCATACAATGTCTGCGATTTTCTATCCACAAATATCCACTTTTTATACAATTGCAGAGGTTATTGCCATTTAATCAGAAAATTTAATTATCAAGTTGTCGTAGCAGCACAAGATATTTCTGTTAATGTTGCAGATACTTTTAAAAATCTGTACTTTAATTCAAATCTGACGGAAAGGGTATTAAATCGTTGTCTATCCAATCAGATGAAAGCTATTCTTGTTCATTTTGTAACCCGATCAGACCCCCAAAAGGGTTTATTCTTTATTTGTTTGTTTGTTATTATTTCTCTTTTGCATATCTTCGCATATTAATTTCACTTTTTTTATTATTATATTTTGGTTTCTGTTAATGTACCTATTAACATATGTATAAACCCCCAATAAGTTCTTGTTTCTCTTGTTATTATTATGCTTTTATGTGCATAAATTGTGAGTTCTATCGAATATTCGTTTTACATATTTTCGACAAATGTTTTTTAGGCATGTAAAAAACAAGAAAATGAAGACCAGTTTTTGGCAGACCAATCGAATTTACTAGTTGCAGCTCTTAACTAATCGACTGGTTCTAATAAATCTACAATTCGAGTCGAGAAGATAAAAAAGATGAAACTTGATTCAAGTTATTTCAAAGATTTATTGACATGTGCTCGCAATTTAGTTCCGTAATCAAATTAAAACTTAAAGCACAATAAATTAAAATACTAGTTCAGTTAACACGATGTTGCGTGTGGTTGAATCAACATAAAGTTAAATATTTAAATGAACATCCATTTATGGAGATGTATTTTCTTAGCAAGGACTTTTTTAATACGGCAAAACAAGTGTCGTTATTTTTATAAAATCTATTTTAAGCAGATCTAATTAGGCGCAAGAAAATTCATTAAAATCAGTTTTCCAAAAACCTATGTCATAAATTGGTTATATACTTAACTTCCCTTATCTGTCAGGTGATCAACCATTCAGTCTTTAAGTCACCATAAGATAAGTATTTTAAATACATACAAATTAGCCAGCGTAATATTTAGTCATAGATACTCGTAACGAAATTCAAGTAGCACCGCTTTCAATATTGTTGTCTTTTAATATGCATAATAACCAAACAATTCAATTGAAACAAAGAAAGAAATGTTTATTTGCTTTCAATAAAATATGGCAAAACCTGTTGCAGTCTTTCAGAAGACACGATGGGTGTAAAGATATGGCTAATAGATTCAATAGATTCATCAAAATAATTTTAACAGCAAAAAAACAAACATATTGATAGGTATTCAACTCTTATAATACCCTTACCGTGGGTTATATGAACAAAGTTGTTAGTAAAGACGATAATACGAAAATACTCTGGTACATATTCAAGATACACTAAGTCATAAGTTCAGTTTATTACTAATTTAATGACCTTGGGCTCAGTAGGTGATATTCAATGCACGACTTAGAAATACCCTGTCTATAAATCTTCTATTAAATCAAAATAATATTAATAAACAATTTTTAGGGGAAATGGAAAGCAAAACTGTTTAGCAAAGGGTATCTAATGATCGATATACCTGTATGTGTATTTTATTTGAAAACTTGTGTCAAAGAGATTGCATTGATTATTGCCAATTTGAGGGCGAGGCGAAGGCGGCAAACAGAAAACCGTCAAGAGTCAACTGACAACTGACAACTGACAGCTGGTAGCCGGCTTTTGAATGCGGTTTGTGTGTCTGTTGGCCAAATTTGCCCATTGGCCTGTTTTGTTTGTGTTTGGCAAACGCTGCCAAAACACGCTGAGGTCAAAGCAAAGCGACGCTAAACGCTAAAACAATTGCGGAACAGCCTCACATCATTGAAGTATGCCTCGAGTAAGTACATACATGCAGTACAGTATGTCAAATAACTGTTTTGACAAGACAAGAATGTGGCAGATTTTATTTTAATTAAAACTTTTTTTTTTTTAACATGTTTAATAACAATAATAAAAACGTAAAATTGATCTAAAACTCACATCTTGTGAAATTTTCTTCTAAAAAGGTATTCAAGTTATATATTTAAGCGATATGCGCTAGAAGAAATTCAATCGGATGAACATATAGATTCTACATTGGAATAAATTCAATTTTTCCATATATTTACCGATTTGCTTAAGATTGATTTCCAAAATGGACCATTTGTATTTGAACGATTACACTAAATATGATGGTAAAATTGTAACATAAACCATTTTAATACATTGAAATATATTGAAAGTTTAATTTAAAACAAGTTTAACAAGCTGTTTTCGATATATCGAATAAAAAGTTTGATAAACAAACTCTTGGAACAAACTAGGTGAAAATCTTGTCACGTTCGCGATGTCGCTTTACAAATTACTAATAAAACTTGTAAAATAAATAAAACGATAGTAACATATCAAAATTATTTCTAAAATGGAAAACTACATTATTTTATTATAATTTACGAGTATTATCTTCCAAATTACTCGCCACATTTCGCAGACTTTCGCATTTGTCAAGATGAAGTCAAACATGACATCCATTTTTCGTCGCGTTCGCGATGCATTGTTGTCTATAAATAATTCGAAAACGACAAGTCCTCAAAGCTTGTCTTTTATAATGAAAATAGTGTTGATAAAGTATATTAAACACGTGATAAAACAGTTCATTTAAGCAGCGGTGGGCACGCAGTGGCTCCGGGAGCAGCGACATGTGTGCATTTATTGTGTCAAATAATTAACTTGACATACTGTATGTGCAAAACTGTTTTAGAGGCTGTTAACATAGGTATTACATATGAGCCTACACTAGCCAGAAAAACTATGCGTACACACTTTTTTTACTTTAAAAGCTATTGGAAGTCAAGTCTTCACAGTAAAAAAAAAATATATATTTGGAAAGGTCGTTTAATTTCCGATTGAATGATGCAAAAATTTCCTTAACCCATTAAGTACCCTTCGAAAATTTCGAACTTATGTAAAAGTCACTTTTCAATACTTTTTTCCTCGATTTTTCACAAAAAATATTTGGATGCAAAAAAATTCTTGAAACAATTCTAAGAGTAACTGCAAAAAAAAATTTTCAAAAATAATTTTGCTGGTATTTTTTAAAAATTTTTGAAAATCCTAAAAATTACCATTTTAACCCATTTTTCCTCATTTTCATGCAAAAAGTGACTTTTTTGCAGTTTTCAAAAAATTATAAAAAATACTAGCAAAATTATTTTTGAAAAATTTTTTTTTGCAGTTACTCTTAGAATTGTTTCAAGAATTTTTTTGCATCCAAATATTTTTTGTGAAAAATCGAGGAAAAAAGTTGAAAAAGTAGACTTTTTTTAAAATTCGAATATTTTACTGGGTACTTAATGGGTTAAGGAAAGTTATACATCATTCAAACGAAATTTAGATGACCTTACCAAATATAGTTTTTAAATTTGAAGACTTGACTTACAATAGCTGTTATAGTAAAAGAAAGAGCACTGCTATTTTTGTGAACACAGCTGTATGTATACTTAAAAAAAACGACGATCGAAAACAAAGTGTCATTCATATTTTTGCTGCGATTTGTTGCACTCTCTCGAACCGGGAACACATAACATAAATGTTGTTAGGCCAATGCGTGTCTTATAGTCTTTTATCGTTTGTTGATGTCTCTTGCAGCTTTGCGACATTGCAACTGCAACAGCAGCAGCCCGACAACCAGACAACCCAACGGAGACAACACAACACAACAAGCAAACAAACAAACAAACGAAACGAAACATCGACAACCATTTAAATAACGTGCGGTGAATTGCAAACACTTGTACACACTTATTACCAAATGTCAGTGTGTGCATATTACGAGCATCTATTTCTCAAAATGCTTCACCACCCCCTCCCCCTCCCCACACAACAGTAAATCACTTTGACTAACAGACTGAGCTTAAAAATAAAACATACATATATATGTCTTGAGAGTGCTGTTAGCTTTGTGTTTGTAAAAATAATCTTAATATAAAACATTTTTATTTAAAGTTGATTTTAAAATGCAACAAAATGGATTTTAACATGAAACATATTTGATTTTAATATGAAATACAGTGAATTTTAATATGAAACATGGTTGATTTAATATAAAACAGCGGTGGGCACGCATGGGCTCCGGGAGCTAGCGGCTGCTCCCAACCTAATTTCTGCCTATTCGGCGCCGTGCTCGCACATTTGGGTGATCGACAAAGTAGTTAGACTCTAATAGAGTTGTTTTTGTTGATGTTGTTGTAGTTTTTGTTGTAGCGCTCCCGATATCAAATTTCGTGCCCACCGCTGATATAAAACATGGCTGATTTTAATATAAAACATATTTGAAGTTTATATAAAACAAGTATGAAACAAAGTGAATTTTAATATGAAACAAAGTGAATTTTCATATGAAACATAGTTGATTTAAGTATGAAAAACAGTATCCAAACGATAGAAGCTACAAACGACAGGGCAGCAGCAACAAAGTGTAGCAGCAACCAGAGCTTGTGTTTGTAAAAATAATCTTTCTTTTCCTGATAATGAAAACCAAAAGAATATCAGGCATGCCACAGAAATCACTAGTGAATGCGATTTCAGAGAAATGCAATTCCACTTCGAAAATTTCTCCGTGCCACAGAAATTCGTGTGATTTAGATTTTTTAGCATGTTCATCAACCTTTTCGTACTAGGCTGCTAGGGTTGGCCCCTTCTCAGATTAATTTTCCCAAGGGTTTGTTTAGCAACTTTTTAAAGTTTACATTGCAGAATATCAAATTTTCATTTAAGTTCCTATTTAATTTATATAATTCAATTTATTTATATAATAATTGATATTGTATAGCTTAAAAAAATTTAAAAGTTATTGGCGCGGCAAACAATAAAAGTGACTTGACAACTCCAAATTTAAAGATTCGGACAAAAAATGTGACATTATTCTCATGGCATCGGACGAAAGTTAATTGAGCGATGATTTCATCTCACTCAAAATTGTTCAGGTGATTGGACTGTGGCACGGAGAAATGAAATTGACGTGAAAGTCAAGTGAAAGAGATTTCTGTGGCATGCCTGTATATATATTCTTGAGAAAATTTATTATTAAGAGCAATTTTGCATACAAGATAATTGACCTTCATACATTAAACTTAATATTATTCGTCACAAAATTGAATATCAGAAATTTTGGGGCATGAAAATGTTTTCGTCACTAGACTTTTACCTCGTAAAGAGGTTTTTTTTTCAAAGAGTTTTTATGATCTTATATAAAAAGTACCATGTAAATAAAAAAAATGAATGATCCAAAAAAAAGAGCAACAATCAATATTAAAAATTTGTTGTGCAATTATTCTATACTTTTTTAGTTGTTATATACCCTGTAGATACAATAATGTAAAGACAGAAGAGAATTAACCCCCTAACACGTAAGCCTGCCTCAAGACACTTATCCGTTAAATCACAATAACTAAAAAAGTAATCCGTTTTTTAACAAGAGAATATTTTTTAACTGTTGCTAATAAACACAGCTTGACATATGCAACAAGCTTTTAAGCACTCGGAAGCTTTTAATGGTGCTTTTATTTTGATGAAGACATGCCATGTGTCTTTTCCGTTATTCTTACAATCTCTCGAATAATCTCGGGAGGGTCAATTTCAATCTGCTCTTATGCTGCACAAACAACAAAATCTATTTGTTTGGTGATACATAACAATAGATAAATGACAAATCTAATAGATAAACATATTTTCAACCGAATTTTTTCATTGATAGCCCCAAAAAAGCCTTGAGACACTTTTTACATTTTGTCACCTTACAGGTAAACGAAGCCTTGTACACCTTTTCTGTACACCTTCTCATTTTTGAATTCAGAGACCCAAGTTCATCTTAGAAAAAATAACTGGACTTCTGTATATTCACTATTTTCAAAAATAGTCTTAGAGGGTTAAGTAAGCAGAGGTATGCAAATGTAAAGTTAAGTTAAGAATTAAGTTAATAAAATAAAATTATTCAGCAGTGGTTTTGTCTTTTGTCTTCTGATATGTTTATAATACATATTTATAGCCTGTATTTATTGGAAGAGGCTATAAAAAAAAGTCAACAGACGCGTTGATTTTGATTAGTTTTTTGGGTGTGAGCTGCAATTAATTTTTCTAATTTTAGCTACGTTTTTATTTCGAGCTACGCTCTCTTCAAATTCTTGATGTCATTGAAACCAATTTGTACTACGATTCGTGAGAATCGCAAAGAGAGGCGCGCTTTTCAGCTACTCTAGTGCGTTATTGAGAGACAAAGCTATGAAGGCAAATATTGTAGCTTCTGGCAGCTTCTGCGGTAAGCACTACGAGCCCCTCCCTCAGCCCCTCCCTCATCCCTGGCCTCCGTGTTGCGAATGGAATGCAAATGCTTAACTGAAAAGTGGCGAGGCTAAGACTACAGCTTAAATTAAAGCCACTTAGTTACTGGTCTTCATCGCTTAATTCAATGTGTAAACATTGAAACCGAAAGTTGGTCGACGCAAGGCAATTTTATTCACTTAATAAACGACAAAAGCAGCCAAAGAATCGTCTATTCATCTATCCATCTATCTACATTTCTATTTGTATCTCTTTCCATATTTGTATCTCTATCCGTGACAATTAACGGCTGTCTATAGTTGGTTTCAAGGTTCAACAAAACTCGATCTAAATACGCCTTGGTAATTAATTTGATGTATTTAATTATATTGTATTATATGTTATTATCTATGGAAAAAAATTGGTATTAAACATACATAATCTTATTATATTATGCTCTGTGGTAAATGGAAAATCATTGCAGAGATTTTAAGCTATCATTTTTTTTCTAACTGCTTAAATTACTCTGCATATTTTTTTGTTTAATAACAAACTGGAATACAAATCAGTATGAAACTGCAAAAAGAGTTTTACACTTCGCTTCTGCTAATGGAAAAGGCGACCTTGGCTAAATCTAAATTTTGTGCTTAGGCAGATAGCATAAAAATAAGCAAATAAACAGGAATTGAATGAAAGAGTTTAATTTCAATATTTGTAATTGTTGCAGATTCATAAATGTGAAGGGCAATGCAGCTTGTGAAAAAATTGATAGGTTTGAGGCTAAAAACCAAAAAAATCTTTAGGTCACGATGAACTGAAATCAATAGATTTTGGGATCGGTAAAAAGTTTAAGGCCCGTTTTTTCAATGTCTAAATAAGGTGATTGATAACTATTGAAAATATATTTTCACGTAAAATGTATAGAAATTACTGTCAAATTTTAAATTATATCTTAGATACATTGAAAAAACGGACCTAAAGATATTATTAATTGAAATTTATAAATTTTAATATTTTCAAAATTAGCATTTTGTATTATTGGTCAGCTTACATAATGCTTTTAGCTATGTTAGCTTTAAATCAGTGGCAATAATAAAAGAGTTTAATAAAAACTTTTGATATTCTTCTGCTTTAGGTTCCTCTTACTTTCTCAAATCAAATGTCGATCAATTCTCACAAAATATCTAATATAACTATTGAACAATTCTTAGATTACCGAATTCAACTTGAAAGTTCATCTTAAGTCTGATGCCCGCAATTTGAAGCTTTAGTTCTGAACACTTGAATATAATGCGAGGGGCATTTGCATAATAATGCCATTGGATATACAGTTGGTTTCAATTTCGCTGACATCTTCGATAAATTAAGACTCGGCTGCAGCTCCCCTCGGATGGTTTGTCGTTTGTCGTTCGGTCCACAAACCAGTTTTAATGCCAATGAATGAATTCGACTTCTGTCCAACCTAGCAACTTTTTGCCCGCGTAATTTGCTAGCAATTACAGAATCAAGTTCCAGTTCAGGTTTCAGATAGTTTCGATAACTCAGGTGTCGTGCTCGTCTGTCCGTCTATTTGTCTGCGTGTAAATAACACTTGTTTCCCGCAGTGGCATTCAGATAAATTAATTGACAAACTGTGATTGGCATAATTAGCAGCATTTTGAGATCTGCCAACGGCATGCCATCAATTTGTCAAATGATTTCATGATCATCGTCAGAAAAACTGCACTTAATTGTCAACAACATAATCGAATACTTTAATCAATTACAGTCTTCAAATATCTGTCTTCTTTCTGTGTCTATCATTTATTTAATTATAATAGCAACTTATCAAATGATATCATGGCTTAACAAAATAATTGTCAACAATTGTCAATTGTCAATAACATTATTGAAACTCGTTTAGGTGAGACTCTATTACAATCTATAATTCGAATAAATCACTTAGCGATATCAGAGAAAATTTCATATTTACAGAAAAAAAATTATATCTAAAGACGGACTACGGATTATGTGTTATTCGTCGGACTACATTTGTTTCCTTTTTAATGAAGCCTCTATTTTATGTATTTATAAATATATATCTTAGCTTTATCTTTCATTTATTCAATTATAGTCACATTCATTTCATATTCCATTTTATATTAATATTCTTCTTCGAGGGATTCCCATGAATAAGAAATTCAAATCATCTGCTCATTTGCATATAAATACAGCATCGAATATTTTTAGAACATAAGTACATTTATTATTTATTTATTAAATACTTTAAGCTCATTAGTGCAACTTCTTTGAATTTTTATTAAGTAATCAAAATGATCATTCGCTACTTTTTTTTAATAATAAAATCAACGAATTATGAACAAATTGTGCGGTAACCTCTAATTAAAGCTTGGGCTTAGACATGTTTTTAAAGTCAATTTTAACGCAATTGTATAAAAACAATAGTCAGATAGAAATTTTTAAGCTGGTCGGCTTTTTTGCTGCTGCTGTACAAGAATATATACATATACTCTACGGGATTTGCCAGTTACAATTGCATAAAGAATTTGCAAAATGAGATTTTCGAATTTATCTTCATTAAAAATATTTTGTTCCATTATTGAAAACTATTTGATACAAATAAATTGGAGCAATTCTGGTTGAAATTGGATAAGCAGAACTACGGATAGTCCCTTTTGTAAAAGCTCCGTCAGACGAGCGTTTTTTCAGCAACACTTTTTGTTAAAAAGCCGACGGTGTCGCGTGAGCACTCAGAAATTAAAAAGCGTCGGCTTTTCACCGATTTTTATGTCGGTCAATTGGCCACTAGGTTAAAGCATTCTGTGAGAACAAAAATCGATGGAATTTTGGTTTGAAACAGATGCGAATTATGTGAATGCCAAAATTTAAAGACGGTGAAAAAGTGTCAGTGATAAAGCGCTCGTCTGACGGGAGCATAAGTGTTGAACCTTCAATTAACATTCCGCAAGCTTTTACATGTATTTAACCGACGCACGAAAGTATGCAATGTTTTTTCGTGTGCAGCTCCCAGAGCTATGGCAGAGTACTAAGTTGTAAAGAACTAAAGAGTATTTTATTTAAGCGGCCAAAATAATTAGGCTAATAATGCCACCAGCCAAAATCTGTTCAGGTTGCTATTGTTGTTGCTGTGTCCTTTAGTTTCTTCGTCTTTTGCCCACTTTAATTAGCACAAGTAGCAGGTAGTCGTAAAAGCAAGCAACGTTGCCTACTTTCAGGCGACCATTAAAAATTAGATGCATATCAAAGAAAAACCTGGCCAAAGGCGAAGGCGAAGACGAACTCGAAACAAAGACAAGAAATTGTCTAAGTAAAAGGCACTAAAATATTACGTGCACATATGCCAAGACCTCGATGAGTCTAAAGATGATGATGAGCAGTTGCATAGCCCGAAGCCACAGGCCCAATCCCAATTCCAATCCCAAGCGAGAGCAATCAAGCAAAATGAGGTGCATTTTTCGAGGCAGGATAAAATAATGCCCAAAAATAATCAGAAGGCGACAAAATGTTGCATATAATGCGGCGTTGCACCGTGGGAAACGCAGCTAGATTTGCATGCATTTATACAAATCTTTGAAAGTTGTAAAATTATCGTTAGCAAATTGCTTTTCCTAAGGTTTTTAAGTATATGATATAATTTTTTTCAGCATTGAATGAGTTGTTAAGATTCTTTAGAAAGCATTTTATTTATTTTTAAATACATACAAAATTCAATAAATATCTTATATCCAAGCATGGGCAACATATGATTTTCTTGTTGTGTGAGTTTTAAAACAAGATCTGATCGATATTTAAAAATATGACTTTTCTTTTTTTTTTTGTAAACAGACGCCAAAATTTGCAGAGCTTACAACAATTTAAATATCAATATTAAAATTAAACAACAATTATGCAAAATGTGCTCGAATGGACGGGAAAAGAAACAAAACGGTTTTGCAGATTTGAAAATTGAGATGAGTATAAGCAAATCTACCCATAATTCCCACTGTACCTGGACCCGACCCTCTCAAGGCATTCCTCTCAAGGCGTTCCTCTCGGGAACGAGACTGGTTAGGATGGATAGGTCTGTGTCTTCTCAGTCTCGTGTTAATTATTTTGCTAAAATATCAACGACGCGACGCGACGTCAGTGATACAACAGCCAAATTTGACAAAATTTTGATGTGCGCCCCGAAAACTGAAATGAAAAATCGCAATTTCCGGCGCTTCGATAACCGCCGGCTACACTTAAATATAAATATATATATATATGTATATGTGTGTGTATATATTTATCTAGATATATGCATATATATTTTGTGTATATTTATAAAGTAGAACAAGAACAATAAGAACGGACGACAAGCTGAGGCGGCTTAATGAGTGACGTCTGGTCATATTAGATCCGATGCATGACATTCTCTAGCTTCCCCTAGGTGTGTGTGTGTGTGTCTTCCTGTGTGTGTGTGTGTGTGAGTTATGGCGCATTTAGCTTAGCTGCCCCAATAGGGTGAGAATTTTTGTTGTTTTTATTTATTGTTTTTTTTGGGGGGGGGGGATGCCTGTTTGGGGTTTGGTTCCGTCTTCTACTTGGCATTTGCATTATTCATGTGCTGCCTCTGACGCTGTAGTTTTATTTTAAAGCCCAAGCGTTCATAAAAACTCAACTGACAAGTGCATTGCATGGACGTTGGGTGGGGGCAGCTCAAAGATACCCTATGCTCAAGCATAGTCCAAGTCCAAGCACATTTAAATGAGATGAAATTGTTCTTCAAGAAAGTTCATTAGGAATTCATAAATATTTTACAGGTAGAAATGTTATAAACTATAATATTGAATTATAAATAATATTATAGTAAAATTGTAGTAGTATAATAATATTAAAAATAATAATATAAGTACACAGAAAAAAAAAACCATTCTAAAATCAAGCCTAAAATACTTAATCTAAGCCTGAATTTTTTAAGTATGTTTTCAGGATTAAGCTGAACAATCAAGTCTATATCGAAATTAAAATGGAAAATAAGCCCAAATTACTTGATTCTCTTTCGGCCTCTCTCATTTCAACTGGTCTGGTGGCTCAGTGGTTAGAGTCGCCGACCTGTTTGAAAAAAACCTGGGCTCGATTCGCCCAGTTAAACATTCCCTTCATTAAAACCAAATATGTTTAAAAAAAAGCAATAAATAAAAAATGTTAAAAAAAAAAATTTAAAAAAATATTAGAAAAAAAAAATTTAAAAAAAAGTTTACAAATTTAAAAACAAAAAAAAAAATAAAAAAAAAATTAAAAAATATAAACATAAAAACAAACAAAAAAAAATGTTAAAAAAAAATTAAAAAAAATTTTTTTTTTTTTTTGGTTTTAAGAATTTTTAGGATTGAATTCGGGATTGAAAAAATCAAGTATTTCATACTTGGTTTAAGTAAATCCGAGATTACCCCACTTCTGACATCGTTTCGAATTGAATTCGGGCTAAATATCCCGGATTTTTTTTTCTGTGTATAGTACAAACCGTTTGAAATTAGAGAATGAAAAACAATTGACACAGGATAATAATTTATAGTTGTACTTTCTGAACGGTTAAGGACTAACTAACTAATCACAGAGAAATGATCCCGGAATGAGTTCATTATGTTGTAAAGCAGTTTAACTAGTTAATTGAAACGATTTAAATCTGATTAAAAATACCAATAAAATTAAGGCATTTACAAGAACTTAACGAGTTTACATATGAAACTATTGTACAACTTTTCAATACAAAGTATATACAATGGATAATATTTGAATAGTATTTTGACAATACGTATTCAAAAAAAACACTAATTCTGACTTGTAATTTGATCATAAGATTCATTTAAGAGTTGTTATTAATATACTTCTAAGTTGTATGCTAGCTTTAAAGTTAAATTCTCAAAATATTATATAATTTTATTATTCATTTTAAGCTATCTTTTTGCTGATTTTAAATAAATAAATAAATACACTTAACTTGAACTGAAGTATACTGAACTAAAAATAGAAAATTAAATAAATCAATAAATGTTTGTCGTGTTAGTTTCTATGCCATATGTATTTAATACTAAAAAAATTAAAAATGTTAAAATTGAAAATAGAAAGTCAAAGAAATGCTATCCCATAATGTGCAGAGTATTGTCAGTTCGTTGTGCGTCAGCTAAAAATTAGATGCTCCATTTCTTGTTGCATTTTACGTGCCACCAACGCTTTTGATGGCTTTTTTGGGGCGTCGTGTGTTTGATGCTGATGCTGATGTTGATGCTGATGTTGATGCTGATGACAGCGCGGCTGCCATGATGAAGTTGTCGTTGAGTGCAATGAGTTCGTTGAGGATAATGACGATGCTGGCGATGGCAACCGACTTCATAATGATGATGAGGATGATGAGGATGATGAGGCGGGCAGCCAACGCTCGTTAACTTGCCTTTAAGTCAAGTAGTTTGACAATCTGGCCAACAAAAAGAACAAGATCCCAACAACAGCAACAACAGCAACAACAACAACAACAAGAGGACGAGCAAAAAAAGTGTTATAAATTGCATTTAGTGTCGGGCCAAGTCATTGGTGATTTGTTATGGCTGCCAGGCTATAAGAGACTGCAGAGGCAAAGGTCAGGCCAAAGACAGCGCTACAGAGAGAGATAGAGCGAAGGAGAGAAAGAGAGCGCCTGCATTGATGAAATGCCAGTGGCAACAAAATACATGTATTCCTCATATACATACATACATACACACAAACATGTATGTAAATTGGGGGTGAATGCGTTTCAAGTGCCAACTGTCTTGGCCTGGCCAACTGGAGAATTGTTTACAAATTTCATACAAAATGCTCAAAGGGCAGGAGGCCTAGATGTGCATGCCACATACATATATGCTAAAATAACGCGCCAGTCATAAACTAAAGACTTTGTTTACAAATTAAATGCAACATGCAACAAGCGACAGCAGCAGCAACAACAGCAACAGCAACAACAACAACAACAGCAACGACTTCGACATCGACATCTTCATCCATTGGAGACTAAAGTCGCCGTAAACAAAAAGCTTCAAGCTCCAAAGATATGCGCACAGATACAGATACAAATGCAGATGCGGATGCAGATATAGATACAGATACAGGTACAGATACATACATCGGAGACTGAGAGATCCTACTTATGAATGCGAGCTGACCAGATGGACAGTCGAGGCTTGGATATGAAGTCGGGATCGGGATCGGTATTGGGATCCAGCCTAGACTCTAGACTCGCTCCTGGCGCTTGGGTGTGATGCTATGCTATGCGAATGTTGTCCGCACTATGGGCCAAAAGTCCTATATTTCGACGTAAAGTCAAATTATTTGTTGTTTGTTCCTAAATCTGAATCTAAATTATTTTTTTAGTAGTGATGTATGTACATAAATAAAAACACACATCAAAATATCAACAAGAATTTCAAGAATTTTAACTCGATAATTATTTTCACAAAATATAAGTATACAACTCTATTTTGACGATTTTAATATATCGATATGGAACTTGATAGTCTAATTAGCAAATATGCAAAGTTTAAAGCGTCCAGCTTCATATATAGAGTTTGAAACAAAGAGCTTATACAGTTAAAGTAAAGTGCATGCCAAATTTAAAGTCTGAGGATTATGTTCCTAGCTTTACATTTAGAGCAGCGGTGGGCACGCAGTGGCTCCGGGAGCAGCGGCTGCTTCCAACTTAAGTAGACTCTAATAGGGTTGTTGCTCTTGATGTTGTCTGTCCAAAACGTGTATTTTCCTATCCCATTTAAAAAATAAATACTTAGTTTATTTACAATTTGTACAAGTGCAACAGTGTTTTGTTGTTAATAAAATGGAAAAGGAGAAAATATTTGATAGTGTGCCAAAATGTTGGGCTCTTTTCCCATGGTGGCTGGCTTCGACTCAGAGTCTGAGTCGGAGCCTGAGCCTGAATTTCAGTCTGAGTCGAAGTCGTAGTCGGAGTTTGACTCTCAGTTCGAGACTGCGGCTCATGCCCCAATGTACTTTATGCCCACGGTATGCAAAGCAGGGCGGCCGCTCTACAGCTACATGTGTTTTACATGAATTTTAAATGATATGTTAAATAAAATGCGCAGCTAAACAGCCGACGGGCCCAAAGACGACGACGACGACGACGACGATGAGGACGACGAATGCGTGGACAACACGCAGTGAGCGGCCAAATGGGCGGACAGACGGAGAGACGGACGGACGGACAAACGACAAAGCTGGACTGGGGAAGCGCCAGAGCAAGCGAGAGAGCAATAGCCAACAGTGGGCCAAAAACATCTTTAAATATGTATCTACACAAATTGCAGTCAAATAATCTAGAAGCATCCTTGATGAATACATACGTCAAATAAGAAAATATAGCTAAAAATAAGAAAATTAACAATTTATGCATTGATTTTGTGTGTTTTTTCTCTACTTCGTTGTTCCATAACTCCATCGAGTGTACGCTCAATTTTATGTTTCTGATAAATTTAGCTTCTCCAGTCTCAAAAAAAGCCACATAATTCGAAAATATTCTGCATTATTCAAAGATCTAAAAATATATCTTGAGCTTATCATTATTTTAGATAATTATTTAAAACAAACTTTAAAAATTTGTGTTTGTACCATACCTGTTAAATAATGATTAGTAATCAAAATCAATAGTAATTAGATTATTTTTGTTTAAAAGTTGAACTAATGATTAAATTACGATTATTTTCGGGTTAGCCCAGTTATTTAATGATTATTAATACAAAAAATCAGAAATAATCTAAAATTATTACAATTATTCAAAAATAATCCGAAAAAAATAATAAAAGTCAAAAATAATCTTTCTGATTATATCGGATTAATTCTTATTATTTTTTTATTATTTATGACTATTATTTACAAATCAAATTATTTTAAATTTTCACAATCAAAGTAGCCAAAATAATCAGCAAAAATCAGAAATAATCCGAAATTATCAGAAAGAGTTTTTTTGGTTATTTTTGATTTTTTCTGATTATTTTTGAATAATTGTAATAATTTTAGATTATTTCTGGTTTTTTGTAAACGTTATCATTATACAATCCCAACTTCAATCAGCAGTGAATTATATAGTCCCTACGATTATTTCCAAAAATATTCTAATTGATTAGTAATTCTAATCGAAATTTAACAGGTATGGTTTGGACATTATGTATATTCCCGTCCTCGGAGCTTCTCTTATCAAGTGTAATATTCTATTGAATTGTATTAAAAAATATTGAATATTTGACTTGATTTTCGCAGGGGTTGCAACCAGTGTGCGGCACATCTAAAACTATGCAAAATTTATGCGAATCTAAAATATTTGCGCTATACATGCGCATGAACTCAAGGCTCAATTGTTCAGATACATTTATATCTTAAATACAGGCAAAACTGGGCGCTGCTGCTGCTGCTGCTGCTGCATGCGGCGGCCTGTGGCATGTGGCATGTGGCATGCTGCACCCGCTGGTTGTTGCAGCTGATGCTGATGCTGCAGTTGAAGTTGAAGTTGAGGTTGCAGTTAGGGAGTCGAGAGAGAGAGAGAGTGGGAGAGAAAGAGAGAGAGAGTCGAAGCTGGCCTAAACCGTTTTGCCGGCTGCTCTGCCTGATGCTATCAATTCAAAGTCAAATGGGGGGACAACAAAACAAATCGGCGCTGCATCTATAATGAGCCAAGGCCTGGCCCCAGACCCAGACCCAGACCCAAAACTCAGGCATCAGTCCCCACACTGTTAACAGCTTCCAACCTCCCATTCCCCAATCCTCAGTCCGCAGTTCTCAGCCCAGTTCGAATCTAAAACGTTGTCCATATGGCTTTCGGGTTTCGGGCCATGTTTCTCTTCTTTTTTATATCTCTTTTCTTTTTTTTTGACTTGCAAGCCCGTTCATTGAGTTGTTGTTGTTGTTGTTGCACGATGTCTGACTAGGGACACCCACCCAATACACATACACACTCACACACACACACACACGCCCAGTTACCCACACACGCAACGTTCTGCGTTGCCTAAAGGAACAAAATTCTAGGTTCATATCCAAGTCGAAGTCGCATTATTTTCATTTTTGCTTCAACAAATGATCAAGTGACTCTCTACACCTCCTCCACCGCCTCCTCCTCCTCCTCTTCTAGTGATCAATTCTCCTGTGATTGGAAAATTGTTGAATGCCGCACAACTGAATCGCCCAGACCCATAAATGTCTTTATTATGAGCCAAGTGCTTTGGCCAATT
The DNA here is from genome assembly GCA_037043405.1 of Drosophila subquinaria. Classification (NCBI taxonomy): domain Eukaryota; kingdom Metazoa; phylum Arthropoda; class Insecta; order Diptera; family Drosophilidae; genus Drosophila; species Drosophila subquinaria. The sequence continues at coordinate 113,445 of JBAMBL010002740.1, forward strand.
TGCTCAAGTTACTGCACACAACTCTTGATTGAAACTGTCCAAATAGATCTCAATTTTCTGCCTCTTCTGCCTTTTTTTCGTCTTAAGTTTAAGTTTAAGTTAAAGTTGCAGCCTTTACATTTTTGGGCAATGCACAATTTCTGGTGACAAATGGGAATCTTGAAATGCAAGAATTCCGACAGATTTTAGATAGAAATAAGTTAGTTTTGGTTGGTTTTGAATTGAAGTTAGCTTGGAAAAATACAATGAAAAAGAGAAAAAGTGATTGTTTCTCTTACAGATTTGCTAAGCAAAACAATGAAGATATAGAGTTAGAAATAAGTCTTTTACATTTAAGGTTATTTATTTATTTATTATTTGTTGTGATATTTCTCTCCATATCTGTGCATCGCATTGCCCATACATTTATAATTAATATTGTATAAATGCATATTTAAATAAATATTAATTGAATTAGATATTTAAGTTAGCTATCTCTAAGAAATCTCTATTTATCTTTACTCTTTTTTATCGTTACTGAGCTTCTAAATGTGAAAGATGCAAAACACGTTTCCACATCGCAAGTTCTGTGTAATATTAATTATAATTTAAAATTATATATTCAATATATAGAAACAATTATTTGTCGTCTTTTTTTTAATATTGTATAAGAATAAGCACACAATTTTTATTTTTTATCGAAAAAAAATATGTAGAATATAATAAATTTCAGGGACCGCAATCATTATGAGCTATATTATAAAAATTACATAGTAATGATTATTTAAAGATTTTTAAGAATTTTCTTCATTGATAATGATTAATTTTGAGCGAAAAAATTAAACTCACAAGTTATCATTATTTGTGATTTTTATTTTTTCGCTCAAAATAAAGCTCATTTTTAAAAACTTTACATATTCATTTTAAAGATTTGTTTTTGCGTTGTATGGGTCTCCTGGATTTCATCCTTTACAAAAGGCATGTACAGTGAATCCCATTAATATTCGGTTTTTTTTTTGTTCAACTTCAAACGTGAATAAAATTGTATAAAACTAACGATAATCAAAAATTTTAAAAAGGTAGATTAAAGCCTATAGTATTACCTTTTCAAAGAGGTATATATATCAATACTTTATTTCCAATTAAAAGGAAAAACTTTACAAAAACAAAAAAAAGGTCAAAATTTGCGTTACTTTAATATTCGGTTTTTTCTTATATAACAAAATAATACCTATTTTATCTAGAAAAACTATTCAATATAATATTTAATATGAATCCCATTATATTTTTTGGTATCACTCAGGCGTTTTGGCATATTTTGTATAATTTTTTGGGTATATTCATGGCCAATTTTGGCCCACTTTTCCTTAAGCCGTTTCTTTAACACGGATTAGAACGACATTGGCGTTTTGTGCCCACGGCGGTCCAACTTACTCCACAAATTCTCAATGGGATTTGGGTCAGGCGATTGGAGCTGCGTTTCCAGGACTTTTGGACAGTTATACTTTATGGGCTTTGTTCTTGGGGTCATAGTCGTGATTCCACTTGAGCGTGTTGGTAATATCCATTTTCTCGGCCGACTGCTTCAAATTTTCCATCAAAATTTTTAGGAATCGACAGCTGAACTCTTTGACGACCATGTAAAGACCTTTTTAGCTCAAAAAAGTTGGACGCACTATAAGAAGCCAGTGGTACAACGGCCGAGTCGCTAGTAAAAAGCCTTTGCTCATATGAGCGAAACCGATAATTAAAGAAAATTTGTCCAGGAGTACTCAAAAAAGGACCAAAGTTGGTGGGATGATGTGATTATCTTAGACAAAAGCAAATACATCCTTTTTGGTCCTTTTTTGAGTACTCCTGGACAAATTTTCTTTAATTATCGGTTATCGTAATCTTTTAGATATTTTGCATTTGATTTTTTGAAATACATATCTAAGTCTATATCTTTTTAAACTTTCTATAATATAACTAGGAAATGATCAACAATATAAATACATTATTATAAAAGCAAGGCTTCTAATAGACATTATCTATATTATGGCATGAACTATACTATTAATATTTTTTTTTTTTTTTTTTTTTTTGGTAAAAAATTAGTAATTTTATTCAACAAGCTTGCTGTTACCTAAGGGGCAACTTAGTCTAGTTTTAAAATTTATGAAACAGTTTAGGTCCCATGGACGTTAAATAGGAACTTAAAACTAAAAATTACATAAAAATTATATACACTATATACAGTTATCTATTTACAAAAATATCCTAGTAGGGAGATCGAGTGGGTGACACCTTTTAAGTCTTCTTTTTCTCGCCTTAATGGTGAGTCGTTTGGCCAGAGAGTTCGGATGTCCACCAAGGCGTAGCACATAGTTTCCAGAGAGTCTTTGAAGTACATCGCCAATCATGGGAATTTTTAGAAGAGAAAGAGAGAGAGAAAAGTTGACCATAAGCAACATCGTGGTAGCCCCAAGTTGACCTCAATTCAATTGGGGAATGGGAAATGGGAAATGGGGAATATGAGGAATACATTTCATTTGCAAGATTACCGCAAGCTGTGATCGTTGCCGTGTTGCATTCAATAACTGTGCCAAAGTGCAAAACGCGCAACACCCACAAACAACACCCAATTTTGGACACCTACAACAACGGCAACAACAATGCGGGTAACAAGACAACAAGTAACAACAATGTTGGCCATTAAATTGCAGGCAACAATTTCTTTAAACACAGAGCGCGGTCAACCAACTTGCAACTTGCAACTTGCAACTTGCAACAGTAATAGAAAAGGATCCGACTGCGACTCCGACGCCGACTCCATTGAACACCCGAATTTGCAATTTTCGAGTTAGGCTTCGTTTTGGCCAGGCCCACAAATGGTGGGCGAGTAAATTATAGCCTTGACTCAACAAAGTACACTGAAAGAAAACTAAAACAACAGCAATGAAAGTCATTAATGCAGCACAAATAAATTAAAGATATGGGAAATTAATGCCACACAGATGAAAAGTTGAATCCAGTTGCGCTTGATCAAGAAATTTGATTTGTATTTTTTCTGTCAGTGTACGAATTTCGATTGTTTCTTTTTTTGTTTTTGGGACAACGGAATCTCTTTAACACTTAACACGTCAACACACGGCTCGTCAGCTCTTTTGGCTAAGTTCCCATCGAGCCAAAACGAGAATCGCGATAATCGAAATGAAAATCAAGTAAGAAACTTAATCCACGGCTTGCCAAAGATTTGATACCCTGTATACATCTGATTGTTTCTATGACAGCTTGTTGATATGGGAGTCAGATTTTCGTTAAATTTCGTCAGTATATTTAAGATTGTTTGCAATGTCCTTTAAAAAGACAACAGTTTTTTATACAATAAGTTGATTTTCGAACAATCGGTTCTGTGATATATATATACATATATATACATATTTGATACAGTGATTCGATCCTGTAAGACTGAGAGACTAGGATATAGAAACAGACGAACTTGACTTAATTTATATATTTATTTATTTATTTTATTTATTGTCAAAAATATGAATTAAAGCTGAAAAATAAAATGTTCAAATATCAAATAAAAGAAATTTAAGTTATAGAAAACTAGTCGGCGGTGCTACAGTCGAGCGGTACTCGACTGTCAGAGACCCCGTACTTATTATAAAGATATCTCAAACAACAAAAAGATTTTCATACTAAGACTGATCGTTCCTATGGCAGCTATATGATATAGTAATCCGATTTCAATCAAATTTGGTCAGTATGTATGGGACCATCTTTTATACACATTCTGTTAGTTTGGTTGAAATATCTCAAACAGCAAAAAAGTTTTCTATACTAAGACTTGATTTTCAACTGATTGTTCCTATGGGATCTATATGATATAGTAGTTCGATTCCAACCAAATTTGGTCAGTATGTATGGGTCCATCCCTGTCAGTTTAATTTAGTTATCTCAAACAACAAAAAAGATTTTCATACTAAGACTTGATTTTCGACTGATTGTATCTATGGCAGCTATATGATATAGTAATCCGATTTCAATTTAATTTGTTCAGTATGTATGGAACCACCTTTTATGCATATTCTGTCAGTTTGGTTGAAATATCTCAAACAGCAAAAAAGTTTTCCATACTAAGACTTGATTTTCAACTGATCGTTTCTATGGGAGCTATATGATATAGTGGTCTGATCCAAAATCTAAAACAAACTTGATCTGCTCCCAATATAGACGAACCTACATACCAAGTCTCTAGCTCTTATAGTCTCTGAGATCTAGGCGCTCTTACAGACGGACAGACGGACGGGGCTATATCGACTCGGCTGTTGATGCTGATTAAGAATATATATACTTTATGGGGTCTGCCACGCCTCCTTCTGCCTGTTACGCACATTTTTTTTTGTGACAAAGTTAATAGACCCCTTTACTTTTTTAAAGTACGGGGTCTAAAAATGACATTCAAATATATATGTACATACACATTATTAGTATATATTAACGCCTCCTTTAATGCGCTACAAATGAGTAGAAAAAATTAAAATACCCAACTGAAGAGTATAGAAATATTGCGGTGTTTTCCTTTAACTGACATGATTACCTCTGTGTATGTATGTGTGTATGTGAGTGTAAGTCTGTTTATGTGTGTGTGTGTGTGACCATATCATACAATAGATTGGCCAGATACAACATAAGATTGCCCATGATTGTGGCCGTTGCAGGAGGCACTTGCAGCCCGGCGTGCAGCATCTATCGATTATTATCTATCTATTTTGGCAGAAATCGATCGTGATCGATTTAGGGCTGCTGCTGCTGCTGCTGCTGTTGCTGAAGTTGAAGTTGCTGCTGATGTTGCTGCTGATGTTGCTGCCACGCTGCAGTCACGGCGACGCACGCTCTGTTGCACTGTTGCTGCTTGCCACAAAGGTTAAGTGGCAAAATGCCTCAAAAATCTTGTCCAGTTACCGTTGCAACTTGCAACTTGCAACGTTGCCGGCAGCATGCGTGCCCCAACCCCCTCCCCACTCACCTTCACTCACCCACCAATCGAACTGTATGCCACATTCATTCACATCCGCCGAGTTGTTAATGTGGCAACAACAACAACAACAACAATTGCAACAACAACAACAGCTTTGGGGCTTTCCACAGCCATTGTCTTTTCATTTTTGGTTTATTTTGGGCGCGGCAAGTGGCAAAAGTTGATGGTAAACAGAGAGACAAGGATCTATAATATTATATACATGTATTGAAAATAAATACAGTCAAACTTCCCTAACTCGAATTTTCTCAAACTCGAACAAAATCGAGTGGCAATGGCGTTAACTGAGCAAATTTCATACAATGCTACTGCCTTAACTCGAACTTCCATAAGTCGAACAAAAATATTGGTCCGTGCTTCTGTAAGTCGAATTTTTCGGGAAAATCCCCAATAAAGCTTTAATTTTTGTTCGTTTCTGTTTTATGCTTTTGTTACCGGCTCATTTGGATACGTAATATTGATGTACACTAACATATGGTGATGCAATATGATAGTATATTACATCAACAATTACATAGGCTGGTGAATTAGCTTCAGGAAAGACGTACTTAATGTACTTATTTGTCAGCGTATAAGCGCAAGATTATTAAATTAAATTATTGAATATTCCAACTTATTAGTTAAGGAATTCGAAAAAATTGAAGAGGCTGAAAAATATGGTATCTCGGCGAGTACCGTTTTCATTACTTAAAAAACTTTTTCTGGATACAGCAAAAGAACGGAAAACCGAATTTTTGAGAATATTGACATTTCTGGAATGTGTTTATGTATGTAAATAACAAGAAAAGTTTGCAATTTGAAATGTATTTATAAATGAATGAAATTGTAGTTTCTGTTCAAAGACTTTAAAATAATAATTCCCTAAGTCGAAGTCTTCCTAAGTCGAACTTTTTCTTTGGATAATGGTGATTCGAGTTAGGGAAGTTCGACTGTATAATATTATAAATTATTCAAATAAATAATATTACCCAATAATCCTAAAAACAATCATTGCATAAAATTACATAAATTTAAAATTTACTAGTTAATAATCTTTGAACTAGTAATCTTAAAATACATCCAAAAATCGACAACTCAATTCTCGCGGAAGTGATTTTCAAGTACTTAACTCAATTATTTTTTTGACAATAAATCGAGTAAATTAAATCGATTTTCATGAAAACAACTCGCTGTAGTTTTTTTATTGCAGTTTACAGGAATTGTTTAAATTCAGAAACTTTGAGGAATATCCTCAACTCGAATACATTTTTGTCGATTCACTGTTTGGATTTACATCACTTCTCTTAACTCTCTTTCTCTTATTTACAGTTCATAATTGTATGACTATTTTTCACCTTGAAACTCTTAATATTTTTCAGTGCAATTACTCAAATATATTACTTAATTGAAAAATTCTCTGGACTTTAAATTGAAAATAATGCAAGTAAAAGACTTAAAATGCGAAAAAATAATAAAATCAACACCATCGATAACGAAATCAAATGACAAACGGGAATCGAAGTTGGCTTGGCGTTTGGATGTTTGATTTGAACTAGTTCCATTGTTTAGTAGCCCTAGTTTTAAAATCCCAATCGGTATGTGCACACATACCTTTGTACTTTCATACAAAGTAGAATAAAAATTTTTGTTTTTATGTCAAAGTTGCTGTGCAACTAAAACAGAATTACACGTATTTCTTTTTCGGTTTGTGAGGACGCGAAAGAATTGCGCAAATAGAGGAAGAAGAGCAAAAAAAAATCAAAAACAACAACAACAACAACATCAAAAATGCCAGTGGATGAGAAAGCATATTTTGAGGATCAACCCGGAAGGAAATTCGATCGATGTCTGGCCAATGGCATTGTCAAGGGGGGCGGCGGCTTCGTCGTGGGAGCCGTGATATCGTTATTGTTTCTACGCAGACGCATGTGGCCAATATTGTTGGGAACAGGATTTGGGATTGGTGTTGCCTATAAGACGTGTGAGAAGGACTTGGAGACATACAAATAAGGCAGACAAATTAGAAAAATCATGATGAAGAAGAAGGTTAAGAAGAAGCACACACACACACAGTTAGAAACACACACTCACACACACGCACACACACACACAATTTGCGAAAATATTGTATTAGATGAAAATGAAGAAGAACTCTCCAACTCAATTGATCGTCTAGGTTTTTAATGTTGTAGTTGTTGCTTGTTGCTTGTTGCACTGCCAATTAAAATTCAATAAAAAATACATGCAATTCCAATGAAAATGATGCACTACGCGCTTATCACAAAATGGAAAATCTTCAAATCGGGGCATGACTAGAAGCAATCAGTACGAGTTCCATGTAAAACAGTATCTCAGCAAGATCCAGAGGGAGAGAGAGAGAGAGACGGAGAGTTGGAAAGAGAGAAAGAGAGGGAGAGCGAATGGAGGCAAGTTAAAAATCTTTGTTGCCGGGTCAGCAACAAAGTCAAGTGCAACAACAGCAACAACAACAACAACTGGTGGGAAAATCTACAGCCGAGCGAGCTGGGCTGCTAGAGACCCTGTAACAATGGAAATATTCAAGTAATGCTAGTGCTGATTGCGTCGTCTAATTATGCTACGTTACGTTATGTTCCGTTACGTCATACATGCGTTTGTGCCTCAAGTTTTCGGAAGATCAGTGCTGCCAGAAAAGTTTTTCCCGTCAAAATCAGGCTCTTCTTCAGCATCATCTCGCAAAGAATAGAAAAAGAAGAGAAGGTTAAAGCAATTAAATTGTGAATTTCATTTTTTTCGTTCAAATAAGTATAATGAATATATGCTAGACGGCATATTTATTTTGACAACATTTAAAGTTAAATCTACTCGTTATTTGAACCTACGTCATGTACATTTTGGCATCAATGGAAAGATCATTTCAATTCCGTTTGAATGATACAAAACTTTCCTTAACCCATTAAGTACCCATTGAAAATTTTTAATTAAAAAAAAGTCAATTTTTAAACTTTTTTCCTCGATTTTTTTCAAAAAATTGTTTGATGCTAAAAAATTCTTCAAACAATTCAAATAGTGACTGCAAAAACAATTTTTATATTTTTTTACAAAAAGTGCCTTTTATTAAAAATACTAGCGAAGAGATTTTTGAAAAATTGCTGTTGCAGTCACTATTTGAATTGTTTGTAGAATTTTTTAGCATCAAATAATTTTTTGAAAAAAGTCGAGGATAAAAGTTTTAAAATTTACTTTTTTTTTAAATTCATGATAAGATTTGCACTTTTCTTTTTCGGGTACAATGCACAACTAAATAGATGGAAATTCAAGGATCCGTCAAACTCCGCCCATTCGCTTTGTGAATGTAATATTTTTGCAAAATGATGGAGTTTTTTTTCTATCGTGCAAGGTTTTTTTTTGTTTTTTAGCTATTTTAGCTTCTCTTGAGCTGACAACACTGGTAAATAAGTAACAGTATAAGATTATAGTGAAAGTTTTTCAAGCAACACGTTGACCAACTTAACTTAAAGTACAGGGTCCAAGAGCAACAACAGCAGCAGGAGCAGCCGAGGAGTTTATGGCAAGGTGAAGCCTTCGTCTGTGCCTGGCTCACGTTTCTGCTTTTTGGGCCGCAGTAGCCAAACTCGAGCTCATGTTGCATGCAACCTGGTGCGCTGCCTCGTTTGCCCGTCACATAATCTGCTCCAAATCAAAATTGCTTATTAAACGTGGAGTTGCGAGCTGTGGCTGCAGTTGGAGCAGCAGTTGAAGCTGATGTAGTCTCTCTATCTCCCTCTCGCTCTCTCGCTCTCTCTCTCTCTCTGTTGCATGCATTGGTTGTGGGCGCCCGCAGCTGGTGTCCAGCATTGGGAAGCTGCCCTGGACTGCGTAGCATCCCAAAACAAAAACGAGACCAAAACGAAACGAAACGAATCTGTCGCCGCATCGGAAAATTGCTGCCGAATTCTGCTGTGGTTGTTGCTGTGTGTGTGTGTGTGTGTGTGTGTGTGTGTTGTGTGTGTTGTGTGTGTTGCCACAGTTGATCACGATTGCCTCGTTCGGGAGGCTCAATAAGTCTAACATCTTGATATGCGATGCGGCGCTACAGGCTGCACATTGATCGACGATGACGACGGCGATGACGACGACGACGACGACGTGCAAAGCTGCCAATGAACCGATACCAAGAGCCGCTGGCTCTCAGCTCAACATCTACACACGAAAAAAAAGAAAACAAAACAATTCATTCTAAAATTCAAACTTAAAATCAGGAACTGTTACTGTTTTAAGCAATCATAAAAATAAAAGTCTAAAGACTTTTAATCAATAGCAATTTTCTTTATAAAACTTAATAAAATAAAAATCTATATTAGCTATTATCTAAAGCAGCGGTGGGCACACAGTGGCTCCGGGAGCAGCGGCTGCTCCCAACTTAGGTAGACTCCAATAGGGTTGTTGTTGTTGATGTTGTTGTAGTGCTCCCGAATTCAGACTTCGTGCCCACCGCTGATCTAAAGACTGCTTAAATTAAAGTCAAATTTACCCAAATTTACGTAACGTTTAGTCGAAATTTTTTTGTCTCAAGTTGTTGAAATTTTGATCAAAAACAGTTATTTTCAGATTTATAAATTAACGAACTTTCGTAACCTATTTCTCTCTGTGTACAACACAAGCTCCCTCTCTCTCCACAACTCCCCTCTTAGCTCTCTCTCTCTCCCTCTCTCGCTCTGTCGCTATATATCTTTAACTGACAATTTCTACGCTTGCCCTCTGAACCCGATTGCAGTTTTGTATACATATATTATAATTGCTGGCCATGGTCATGGCTCTCTCTGTCAGTTGGCAAGCTGGTCGGTCAGTTAGCCAGTTAGTTGATGGCCAATTCCAGATTGTCATGCTCTGTTCTGCGCTTCCATTCGACGCGCTGCCTTCCTTTTCATTCTATCGCCAACTGTGCATCAACATTTGACTTAACTTAACTTAACTTGCCTTGGATTGCGACTTGGCCAAGATATGATGATGGCTTTCCACTTTCCAGGAAGCCGACACGGTCAACTGCCAACTGGCAACTGCCAACTGAACTTGTCGCATTAGCACCACGTTGTGTATCTGTATCTCAAATTAATGCGATTGACGATTACTGATTACTGATTGCATTTATGCCCTGAATAACGTATGTATAAAAATCCAGTTTGTTTTGCCCGTTTTCTTTCCCTTTGCTCTCTTCTTGTTTAATTTTAACTTGGACTGCACTTGATATGTGAAAGTTTGGCAACATCATAGCGATCAAGGCCAACTCAAGTTGCAGTATATTGTGTTTAATTGCACTTGCTTCTATTACATTTAAATAAAAACTAAATATATATGCTTAATGCTACAAAATGCCCAGTAAATAAAAGAAATAAATATGTTAATTTAGCATTGAGTAATAGAATTGTAATTTTAAAATTATATTTGTTGTGCACCCAACAACATAATTTAAGCTTGTAGCGCCAGAATGTTAATTATGGAAAATTAAATTAGTAAATAAATTAAATAAATAAAATTGCTGCTAATATCGTAAATTTCCATTTATTGCATATTTTGAAGCATACTAAATTAAAAGTCCATACTTAAATATTTGTTATTTTAATGTAATTTACAAAAATTGATTGTCTTTTAAACATATTTTTTGATGCTTTTCAACAAAAGTTTTCAACAAAAGTTACAAATTAATATTGTGCAACAAAAACAGAAAATGTGATGTGAATTATACGAAATTAAATGTTATTCAAACTTCGTTTATTGGTCAATTTTAAGTGCAATACATAATCAGATAAAGGGGAGATCTGGCAAATTTCGATGTTATTAAAATATTTAAATTCCTTTTGTTTGAAGTTGCTGCTTGTTTGGTTTTTTAATTTTTAAAATAAATTTATTTTATGTACATTTGTACTAAATATCAATAAAAATGAATAGGCTGAAGTTTGTCAAAGATTAAGTACATACAAAATAATAATAACAATAAAAAGTCACTGAAAATGTTGAAAAATTGTGAGGTTCGAAATACGAGTACTTTGTGTTCTTATAACATTTATTGGACTCTTTGCAAACTTTTTCAATTCACGCTTCACAATCAATTGCAATGTGTGTGTGTGTGTGTGTGTGTGTGTGTGTGCTTTGCTTTTTTTGTTCCTTACTTTTTTTTATGCTGGCAGTTAAACAACATGTGTTTGATTTTGATGGGCGCTCGTTGTTGCCCCATGCCC